>PVKS010001264.1:0-147990 GCA_004027875.1 Aplodontia rufa
AAGAAGGTAAAGTGGACTATGGAGCAGACAGAGGATAAAATTTAGTGTATGAGAAAATGAGAGACTAGTTAGCAGAAATGAAGGACGGGTAATCTCAGAAACCATGATCCTGGAAGATGGAGAGACCAGAATGAGATGAAAACAGAAGTTTACGCCACGAACATGGTGGCACTGTCAAACGCATAAACACTGAAAAATCAAGGAATTATAAGAACAGGTAAAGAAGTCACCATATTTAAATAAGGTTTGATCCTTATTTTTAAATGTTATACATATTTATAAATTTTCAGCTCTAATTATCAAGTACAACCTTGATTATTAATTTCACTCAAATGATATTTGAAGGGTGCAAAATGATTCTCAAGGTTGCTTTTTTTTTAATCCATTGAAGGCGTTAGACTAACCCAGCCATTCTCTAGGTGAGCTATCTTTCCAAATTAGAAACTATTAGGTATATGAACATTACTTTCCTTCCTCCTACAAAGGGGACAAATTAGACATAGTTGTGCTTTTTAAAAATAATTACTTTACCCCTTCCTTTCATCACAACTTTTCTATGTCTTGCCCCCTCCAGAAAATATGGGCTGTTACATGCACTTTTATATTCATTAATGACCATTGGGTAAGAAATCTGCTTTGTCTCTCTCTGTTTTCTTTAGCTCTGACACTTTAATCCTATTGACATGATTCAACACAGCATGAAAAACTGCTCTGCATTTTCCTGATTTCCTGACTTCTGAGTAGTATGGCAACAGATGCTGGTTGACTTAGTAAAACTTGAAAATGTCACATTGCTCTTCATTCTTTGATGAATGTACATCCCTGAATATAGCTCGAGCAAAAACCATTAAAGGCAACCTTAAAAGGTGCCATCACCAAATCACCAGAAGATCACTTTCCCCAGGTTTTTCTCTAAAACTCATGAAACCTATAAAAAATATATTGAGAAAAAAAAACAGGCAAATTATATAACACAAACATATGTTAGAAATGAATTTTATCGACACAGATAAAACAAACACACTAAACTTTAACCTACTTAATTTTAACAAGAATTTTCAATACCAAACTATAAGTTTATTTTTTTCTGTGGTGTACTGGCAAATATTTGCCGATCAAATAGACATTTATTCTATGTTTAATAACTTATTCCCTAAAAAGGCTATATGAATAATATAGCCATGATACTAGCAATGGTATTTAATATGTATTATTTTTGCATTTAATTAAGAATAGTTCACTATACTCACACAAGTTGAGCATCCCTAATCTAAAGATCAGAATTCTGAAATGCTCCAAAGTAAAACACTTTTCAAGTGCTGACAAGAAGCCGCAAGTTGAAAATACATATCTTACTTCATGCTATGAGTTGCAATTAAGTTCTGGTGCATTAGAGAACTGCATAAAATTGCCTTCAGGATGCATGATATGTAAGAAACATGAACAAACTTCATGCTTAGGTGCGGGTCTTATCCCCAAGATACTGTATTGTATATCTGCAAATATTCCAAAAGCTGGAATCAGAACTGTTTCTGGTCCCAAGCATTTCAGTTAAGAAATACTCAAACCTGTAATGGGTACAAGCTTTGTCATTGCCCATGTATATATTCTGGTACCACTTTGATTTTATTGATAATTTCATATTAGATAACACAGAATATCTCATATTTGCATAGGATGCTATGCACTAAAGCACATTCAGCCATAATCACTTCATTTCCATTCCAGTTACCTCATTATCTGTGTCATGAGAAAGTGATATAATCTACTATTTACAGTTTATAATCGAGGCAGGGGTTGGAAGTTTAAAATGTAGTATCACAAAGTTATGAAGTAAGGAAAATAGAATGTCACCATGTCCTTCTTACTGTATTCTTTTCTTGTCATTGCTATCCGTTTCATTTATAACTTAGGTAAGCCTTCTAAATAGTTAGTATTGCTTAGAAAAATGGAAGCCATTAACTAATATTTTGAAGAGGTCAGTGGTAAAGACAATGTGAATATCGTTCATAACCTTGTGTTATGTGATCCCTGGACAGTAGCAGAGAAGACTCCAACATCTGTGAAGTTACCATATTGGGGGAAAAAAAAGAAAAATAGAAGCAAAGGAATGAAAAATACATCCAAGGCTAGCTCACAATTATGAATCAGCTTATCATGGTTTATGGAATAGCATAATAAAATTTAGAAAAAGTTATAATTTGGGAGGAAAGTTATGATCTGTGTAATAAATTAAACATCAAAAATGGAATTGTACTTAAAGCCACCATTTAGCATAACTACACTAGAGAGTCAAAAGAAAATATTCTCTGGCAATTTTCAGTTTCTCCAGGAAACATAGAAAGTTTAAAGTGAGCCTCTAACAGAACCCAGAAACAAGGAAATCAGTGCATTTTAAAATGCAATCATTCTCTGTAAGACAAAGCCATAAATGAGGTTCATGAAAGAGAAGATTAAAATAACTATTTTGACCTTCCAAAAGAGAGGCATGTTGGCCACACAGCCTTGGAGGCGACCTACCAGAAAGCTCATCAGAGTTTCAAGACTTCCTCAAGAGGCAGCGAAAGTGAAGGGGTTAAGAGTGTGCACTCTGAAACAAAGCAGACTGTGCAACCTTAGTAAAACAGCTTAACCTCTGGTGTCCTGGTTCCCTTGTGTGTAAGATAGGAAAGATCATAGAAATGTATATCACAGGGCTATTTTAGTGTTAATGGAGGGCAAGCAAATAGATCCTGTCTTTGGGTCCCACCAATAAAAATATTTTCAGGATGTGTAACACTCTGGGGATGGTAAAATTAGTGGAGCGGCTGTCAGCAGCAGATATTTCTGAATCTTCCTCAGTGACTTCTAAGTAGCTTGCAATGTCACAAAAAAAGCAAATATGAGATTGCATTGAATGCCTTTTAAAAGATATACCAATATCAGAAAGTAGTGTTCAAAATAGGGGTGAGCATAGAACTAAGTAGGGTTGGTTAAATACCATAATGAAGATTAAAAAAAAAACAAATGAACTATTGGAAAAAAGAATTCACAACAAGTAAGAAAAAGTAATTTGAACATCTTTAGTACACAAAGTACTTTGTGGTTGGTTAACATAAAAGCAAATTTGAGGGATGAACAGATGCTTCATAAAATCTGGAATAGAAATGGGCCAAATGACATGAAAATACTTTCCACCTTATCATAAACTAAAGGTAAACAGTAAAATCACAGACCAACAGTCAATGGAAAAAAGGATATAAGGTGCTCTCCAATCTTGTTGGTAGGAATGTACAATTGAAATATTCTTCATAGAGAGCAATTTGGAAAATCCAATCAATAATCCAAATGTGGATTCCATTTTACCAGGGCTTTCTATTGTTAAAATTTGCTGTTAAAAAATTACCAGTATTACATTGTTCTTTATGCTTTTGATGATTGAAAAAAAGAAAACAAAATAAGCAAACCTCATGAGAAACTGATTAATTCAATATATTATAAAATAAGTATGGTAATGCAATGAAATCTAACATTTTAAAATAGTGATATGAATTTGTATGTATTGTCAGAGAAATTTGATTTATTAGTATCAAAATATAATTAATTGTATGATTATTTTAGTATTAAATATTCAAAGATGTCTACAGAGCTATGTAATAATTATTGTTATACCACATAATAAAAGGAAAAATGACAGGTAGAAACATTCAAGGAAGATGGGGAGGAAAGAGAAGAAGGAAAAGAAAGTTCAGAAGTAGGCAACAAAATTAAGTTCATTAGACATGCAAGATTTGTGTTTTATTCTCTGTGCTTTGCTTCTATATTTCAATGAAAACTTATATTAAATTGAAAATTAAACCTTTCGTATAAAAATATAAGAAATATTTTGTCAACAGCCATTCTAGATAAAATAATCTTCTAGATTGGAATGCTGTGCTACCCCAGACCAAATAATCTCAATACGGTAGCTGAGAAGTAGAACATGGTGTTCACTGTATTTCAGCTATAAGGCAGGCGTCCTTCACTCCACAGGACAAAATTATTCATCTTCCTGGAATGCTATTTTGATCAAAGATTTGGAGCAAAAATGAATTTTGTGCACTTAAAACATTTTCATAATATTTGAGTTTCTTCTGTCAGAAACACATATGTTTGCGAATTTTTCCAATGTGTTCATTAGTATTAGCTAGAAAAAAGTCAATGAGTAAGTAGACTTCTTTGAAAAATTCACATTTTTGACACATTGATAATGAAAATAGAAGTAGCTTTAAATGTCTGCCTTCCCACTCGCATGCTGGCTTTCTTAGTTAAATGCATATTGCTAGGTCAAGTTTTTAAATTAGTTTGATAGATTTTTCTCATAAGGAAACAATTAGAAATAAAATCACAAAATATTATAAAAGCTGGATGAATGTAAACTAAATCATTTTAATGGAGAAGAAAGGTTAAAAGTATTCCATTTGGTGGATTTTAATCTATTCTTGCAAGCAGCTGCTAACTATAGAAATTTAAGTTTCAGAAATGGATAAATAAAATTGATTCATTTACATAAGCAGAAAATATACAATTGTTGGTCATCTTTGTCCACAGAGAAAGCATTTTGACAGATGTTTTCCAGAAATAGGAATACACACAGGGTGATTAGTGGATGGGAATAGTGGATCAGAGAACATTCTATATGCTGTTCAACCAATCAATTTTTCAAGCAGCAGTCCCTCTGAGTAACTCTTTCACTTTAAAACCAATTTTATTATTTGACTGCGTCTTTGAAAGCTACTTTAAACATAGGGGTATACAAGTGAGATGTTCATGTTGATGTTAAGATCACAAATTCTTCCAAACTCAATTCTTGATCATCACACACTCTTACATATGCATACATATCTTACATATATATGTATATATACATACATATGCATGCACATATATATGAAGACATTTATATCTGTTATAGGGGGAATATAGAAGAGCCAAGAGACTGGGTGTGGATGATGTGGGGGTGATTCTGGATTAGGATCAAATGCATATCATATTGTTACTACATACGCATGCATGCTTGTAGAACAACACAACTCCTCAATAAAAAAAAACATGTACATATTCTTTATGATGTTCCAAATTGTGTGTCGCCAGGTGATACCCATGCTGTTTGTTTGATGACTTAGTAAGTATAGCTTTTAAAAATCTATTACTCTTATCCATACCCTTTCTCCAAACCATTTATAGCCCTCTTATCACCCATGAGCTTCTGTGACAATTAGGTCTGATTTGCCCCAGCTTTGTTGCTGACTCAACATGAAACTTGAATATGATAGGCACTTCCCCTCTGTTGAATGTTATGTAGCTAATTTATTATCAGGAATAATATAAAATGAGTTGTGCAAACCCCAGGATGAACAGGAGGCTCATTCGATGGAGAAGATCTGTTTGTTGTTCCTTCTGTTCCTGATATCTTCTTCCTTCTAAATTATTCTTGTGAATCACAGATATTATTCTCTCCCACATCTTTTTTTTTCACCTTTTCCTATAATACTTCTCTACTGCTTTGTCTTAAAAATAGAAAGAGGGGTGTCAGTCAGTAAAATAAGATTGAGTGCAGCTAGATTACAGGGTTTGTAGGAGATTTAAACTGGATAATGTACTGGAAAATAAATTCACAAATTGCAAAGACCACAATAGGTAGGTAACATCACTAGTCTCTCCTTCTCTCCTTTTTTTTTTAGCTTCTTTATTATTTCACAATCTAGGCGTTATTTTCATAGAATTCATTGCCCTATGTTGGTTAGCACCTATATATTACAAAGCTCTTCAACGTGGTGCTGGTGTCTCAGAGCGATGACAGGATGTGACACTTCATTCAGAAGGACCGATAAAACAGTGGCACTGTTGTCTGTTACTGTTTTTTCACTTTGGCAAGTTGCTTATTGCAAAGAATGATTTCACATGAAAAATGACTGGACTCTTATCAGTTATGCTTTCACAAAGAATATTTAAAAAGCAGTTCCTTAAAAAATGATGTGGGTTATTTATAACTTCTTGTATTGCTTTCGTCTTAATGGCAACAAGATGTACAATATTTTATAACCCCTGTAATTTCCATTATCAGTCTGCAACTCTGCATTTCTTTCTTTGTTGACTCATATATTTGCAAATTATTTATTCATCCCAAGATACACCCACGCAGTTGAAAGAAAGGAATAATGTCAAGCTTAGCTTCACAAGAGCTAGTTCAGTAAAGGGCACATAAATCTGCCCTTCTCTTACTCCCCAAGTTTCAAATTAGAGTATACCAAAGTTTTAGAACAACTTTTTAAAAACACTGAAAGATGGTTTCTGTGAAACGAAGGTTCATCTTCCACGCTGAAATGTCACTTTCTTTCCGGTCTAGTTAATGTTAACTCTATTTCATTCTCTACTCCAGGAAAAGAAAAAGTTCAGCTCTGTGCTGTAAGTAGTTGTTTCATTACTTTTTTTTCTTTTCGGTAGCCTGGATCGAACCCAGGGGCACTCAAACATTGAGCCACATCCCCAGCCCTTTTTGTTTTTACTTTTGAGACAGGGTCTCGCTGAGTGGCTTAGGGCCTCCTAAGTTGCGGAGACTGGCTTTGAACTTTCGATCCTCTTGCCTCAGGCTCCTGAGTTGCTGCAAGAACAGGTGTGCATCACCAGCACCAAGGTGTTTTACCACTGTTTGAAATTTCTCATGGAAGCTGTGAGTCTTATTTGAACTTTTGTTTGTTTTTATGAAATTAGCATTTCACATGGATGTTTTTAGAATAACAGATTAGAATGTCTTTCTGTTGAACACTAGTCTTTCTACAAACTCTTCTAACCTTTATTTGTTTTCCTTCCTATAATCAGTCTCATTTGATTATTTTAATTTGCTCTTCATGTTCTTGAAGGTCACTGGCTTCAACTTACTTCCCTGAGAACTTTCTGGTTTTGCCTATTGTACTTGTAAGACTACAACTGGCTTTCTAAGCTCACATTACAATGTAACACATTACAATGCTCGGTGTCCAAACACTGTTGGCTTCTAGGATGCATTTCTATGCCTAGGTTTTTTGTTTGTCTGTTTTTCTTTGTTTATTCATTTTGGTGGTAAGACTTAGTCAATACATTGACACTGAAGAGAATCTGGAACTCAAATAAATTAGTTTAGCTCCTTATTTATTATCTTCATAAAAGAGAGAAACAAGTGTCTATCAACAACTCCAGTCCTTACTTGACTATTCTTCACCTTGTGACACCCACTTTGTTTGAAACCCACATAATTTCCCAGCCACCTATTCTGTCTATGTGCATGCCTTCATCCAATTTCTCATTTGTAACAAACTACCAATTTATAAGTGAACAAACCACAGTAAAGACATATACTTATGGAAACCAAATAATTTCATATAAATTTAAGTACACAGTATTCATCATCAACTTGATAAAAAGCATTCTTGCAGAAGGTGAATTTCACATGGCGTGTAAAAACTCTAAGAGCTGTAGGACCAGAACAAAGAAAGTGAAGAGCATCAGATTTCATTTAGCTAGCAGTTACTGACCCATTAAATTCCAGGTTTTCAATTCTGTGGACCTAATAAATATTCAAATATTCCTTCTGTCTTTCTTTTTTTGATGCTGGGGATTGAACCCAATGGTGCTTTACCTCTGAGTCACATCCCTAGCTCTTTTTCTTGTTTTTCATTTGAGATGGGATCTCATTAAAGTTGCTTAAGTCCTTGCTAAATTACTGAAGCTGGCCTTCAACTTGGAATCCACCTGCCTCAGCCTCTCAAGTAATAGGGATTACAAGCATGAGCCACCACTCCCAGCTTCAAATGTAAACATTCTTTCTTTCTTTTTTTTATTTTTTTAAAGACAGAGTGGGACAGTGAAAGAGAGAGAAAGAGAGATTCAATTTTATTTAGTTTTTCATGTGGCTTTAGTTACTCCTACTCTTCGTTGTGTGTGTGGTGCTGGGGTTGGAACCCACATTTGCACATGCCAGGCAAACTCAGTATCACTGACCACAGCTCCAGCCCTCAAACATTAATTCAAAGTTATTGTAAGTGATATATGTTCATTGCTCAATTTAAGTTTTTATAGGTATTCCAATCTGGACTAATGAGACAGTTTGGATTAAACATCTACTATGTACACAACATTCAACTAGAAAATAAATAAACAGAAAGTTAACAAAGATCCTGTCCTTGCTCCTAAAACACTGATGGGAGGTAAAGAGAGCCCTCAGTATCTTGGATTGCACATGGTACCATAATGAAATTGAATGTAGAGTGAATAAGACAAATGCTATGAAAACTAGGGAAAGAAAAACTTAGTTTCAACTAGAGAATCGAAAGGTGGGTGGCTGGAAGAGACTCTCAGCAGCAAAGATGGAAGCAATGTTCTGTCTAGAGGCATTGGTGGAAAAATAGATATAAGACTAGCAACACAGAGAGTATGTTTAAGAACAACAAGTTATCATGCATGTCTAGAAAAGAGTATATGTTTGGCATGAGATTATGAGGAAAACTTGAATTTGACAGTGTAGGAATTTCTATACATAATATGGATTCAAAGGTGTAGAACAGGAAAGTCAGTGGTTTGAATCATGCTTCAGATATACCCTTCTTAGGTCACACAGATGGATTAAATGAGACATTGTTAGAAGGGAAAGGATTAAAGAGACAATTATAATAATCTAAGTGAGAAGAAACATTAAGAAAATAGTAAGATGTTACAGTAGATGAATTCATCAATTGACTTTAACTTGAGAGAAAAGAAAAGGAGAGATTTAAAAGTGAGTTTAAAATATCAGGGCTGAAGCACCAGAACAGGCAGATGAGCATGCCTGGCGCTGGAAAGATACAACAGCTTTGGGTTAAATGATTTGTTGCCACATTCTCTTCTACCAAATGCCGAAGCTCTCACTGTCATTTTACTCCTAATGAGATTGTACTACAATCTCTCATTTCCACCAGCCTGTAATGATGGCATGACGTCAGCCTCATGAACTCAGGAATTAACAATCTCTGGAATAAACAGGAGGTCTCCACTTTGCTCCTTGATTGTTGCTTGCTGCCATTTACTCCAAATGTATAATATTCCCTCAAATGGTCACTCCAAAATGCCCATTTTAAAGACCATTGGAGTCATCCATATATGTGCCTGGGCTTCTATCTTTCCCCATTATTCTATTCTGTCTCAAATCTAAATTTATTTTCAGAATCCCAATATAATAGTACAGTCTTGGACTCAACCTTCAACCCTTAGTGCATAATATTGTCTTATTCTTACCTCTCATTTTTTCAGGATTGACTGACATCTTGTCTTATTTTAGGACCAATTAACTTTTCCAGATTCCAGTCCCTGGGCATTGCCTGCCTTTTTTTTAAGTGCACAGTCTGCTAAGTGTTACTATAGATGCTTTAGAAATTATTAAAATTGCAGGATAAATTATAAAAACTGAATGTGCATGGTTAGTTTGTCTGGAGTTAGTCCAGGTATTGATTGGCATCTCTTCTATGTTTGTGTGTGGATCTTATTCCAGGTACTATGTGAAATATTTTTCTTCCCAGATACCAGAATACACCTTGAGATTTTATAGATAACGTATGAAATATGGTGATTCGTTGGGGGGGGCGTATGTTGATTCCAAGGAGAAATAGAACGTTCATTTAGTAATTCCCAACTGGTATTTTGATTTTAAGCAAGAGGGCCATAATGTGAGTATTAAAAGCCAAAGATTAGTAGACTTATACTTTAAGATGCAAAATCTGCCACATTCATTTAACTACTTTATAGACTTCATCAAAATGATAGTGAAGAGTTTTTTAAAAAGTCTACATCAATAAGGTCAAATGTTCAAGGAAAGAAAGTAAAAGATATTTTGAATGATATATAGCAAAGGAAGGTCTGCTTTACAAAAAATACATGAATGATGGAGTAATATCATAATATTTAGAAGACAGAACAGAGAGGACATGATTTCTATCCTGAATTAATCACAGAATTCATGACACCAGATTTCTGGTGTGTGGCATGAATATTGGAATTTAATTCCTGACAATACTAAAATAGAAAGAATTAGATGCTACAAATATTAGATTTGTGGAGTAATTCTGAAGAGCCAGCTTGCTAACTAAAGAGGGTAATCATAGGCCCATACATGCAACTTGAATTCATAGGAATTTCCAGAGAGATTACTGATGTTCAAAATAATATTGAGGGCTTATATGATTAATTAAGGATATTTGATTTCAGATACTTGGAACTTCCAGAAAGAGAAGTCAAAATAAATAGAAGGAGGGAAATTACCCAAGGCATAATACATGAAAATCCCCTAGAACTGCACAACAGTCTGCGTAATAAAAACAACCCAAGGGATGATCAATTATGACATCACGTGATCAGCGTGCGGCCACAACGTCACACACGTCATAGGACAAAATGAAACCACATAAGTGATAGAATCCCAAATATCTCCCAAAGACATGAAAACAGGCCACAAATAAAAGAGTAAGAAAAAAAAAACATGACATTGGGCTTCTCAATAACAATGCTGTACCCTAATTAGGACAATGGAAGAGTGAATGACTTCATATCATGACCAAAAGATTTCTGACCTAGGTTTCTACAGATAGCCAGCAAAACTTTCAAATCATTTGGGGATCGAATATATTTCTCACAATGCTATGACAGAAACTTCAATCTCTGTGATTAGTAATGTAATTGAGAATATTCATCTCATATGCAAAAGGAGGATGCCAGCTTGACCCCATCGTTAGCACTTGCCATCCCTGTATCCACGGCTTCTTCATTTAATTTTATTGGTTACTTGATCTGTTTTTTAGACGTATGTGACATAAGATTATACGATGACTTAATTATAAAAGCACGCACTGTTCTAATTCAGTCTCATGTTTTTGCCCTTCCCCTTCCTCCCACCTCTTTTTTATGTACATGACAGTAGAATATATATAAATATAAAAGCTTGGAGTGGACCTTGTTTTCACTCAGTTCCCTATATTTCCCCTTCTCCTCCCTTCCTCCAATCCTGTTTTTTTTGATACACTTGACAATATGATAAAAATTAACACTTTAATAAAAGCATGCAGTATAACTTATTCTAATTTAGTCCCCAGTATTTCTCATCCCCCTCCCTACCATCTTCTTCTCTTTCCTCTGCTCTACTGAGCTTTCTATTATTTACTTTTTTTAAAATTTAGTGTCTTGCTGGTGTACATGTTGATGAGATTCACTATGATATGTTCATCTGTGAACACGAGAAAGTTAAGTCTGATTCATTCCATGAACTTCCCCTATCTTAGCCCTCCACTTCCTTCCCCTTTGTGTATTCCTGTTCTTTTCCTTATTTTGGATTAGCTTCCTCGGGTCATGGAGAACACTTGACTTTTACTTTTTTAAGGTGGGCTTATTTCACTTATCATAATGTCTTCCAGTCCTATCCATTTGCTAATAAATGACATAATGTCATTCTTCTTTATGACTGAGTAATATTCTATTGTGTATATCCGCCACATTTTCTTTATCCATCATTCATCTGTTGAAGGGCACCTTGATTGGTTCCATAGCTTAGCCATGAACATTGATGTGGCTGCATCAGTGTAGTGTGCAATTTGTAGATCCTTTGGCTATATACTGAGGAGTGGGATAGCTGAGTCATATTTTTTCATGTAGCTTTTGTTTTTCCAGCATTTAGTTGTATGCAGTGCTGGGAGTCGAACCTGGATCCTTGCATATGCCAGGCAAGCGCTCTACCTCTGAGCCATCTCTCCAGCCCTCTTTGTGTTTTTTAAAGAGTCTGTATACATGTCATTTGACGGGATGCTCCCAAGCCTACTTTTCTCTGAGCCATATGTTCTGCTTTTTTTCTTTTAGGAGACAAGGAGAGAGTGAGAGACAGAGAGAGAGAGAATCACTTTTACATATTTTTTCATCTGGCCTTTGTTCTCCAACATTTAGTTGTGTATATATTACTAGGGTTTGAACCTGGGTCCTCATGCCTGCCAGGCAAGCACTCCAACTGCTGAGTCACCACTCCAGCCCCATGTGGGATAACAATAAATTTGCTACGAGGAGACTTTTTAAAGTGTGTTTGCACATTTTTCCTTCCTTACTTCTGTACGTTGTCATGAAAATATCCAATGAACCTGAGGGTGTTGAGTAACTGGTGCATATGAGACACTAAGGAAGGGTAGGGGAGTCACCCAGCAGAGGCTGAACCAACATAAATTATGAGCGATCTCAGCCACAGTCAGTCAAGTCCAACCCAGCCAGCAGCTCGATAGCCAATCCATGGTCTTAAAAAAACTTTAATGACCCTGGCTTCTTTTCTGAATGTTACACTATTCATTCAACACACTTTAAAGAGGCTTTTAGATTTATATGATACAGTGTTTAAAATGGTACTGCATGAAAGATCAGTGTATATATTCTGCAAGGGGGTGATAAATTCACAGAAATAAAAGGTGCAATGTGTTAGCCCTTGGAGAATGAACTGAAGGGTGAGATTAATTTGCTTTCTTTCATTATTACCTATTAGTAATAACTTTTTTAAAGCCATGGACTTATTTCAAACTTTTTAAATGATGACAGACTGGCTTCTACACAGAGAGTTTGGTATCAAAGGAGTTTTTTTTTTATTTATGTTGTTGCTGTTTTGTTTGTTTTGAATGAAAAGGAAAAGAAAAAGTTTAGAAATAAGCTTGGATTAAGGAAGAAGGTAAATATTAATGCTATCTTCTAGCCCTCAAATATGAGGATCTATAATAATCAGTCGCTAATAAAGAAACCTGGTATCCCCAGGAACAGGGGCAGGAATTGGTTAGGGCAAAGGTGAAATGTGTGTGTGTGTGTGTGTGTCTGTGTGTGTGTGTTCTATAGAGCTTACTGAGAAGCATCGATCATTGTGTTTAGGCAGTTTTGAGACAGAAAGTGAGGATAAGGGGTAGTATTTTTGCTTTTCACTGGGGAACTGATTCTCTTCACTGGCTTCCCAACCCTAAATTTGTCTCTCTTTGAAGTAGTTATTGTTATGATGATTGCTTGAAAATCTGTTTTTTTTTTTCCTATTTGATGGGGGGCATGATTTCTGCACAAATTTTTGCAGAAAAAAAATTCACCATGCAGAAATTTATTTCCGCTCAGAATCTAATTTCAGTATCACATACACTGAAATATTTTATTGCGAATTAATAAATTGGTGTTTGTATGTGACGGCATGGATTACAGCTGTTATCCAAGCAAAATGTTTCTTTTAAGATAGTGAAAATAGACGCTTCCCCTTTCTTCAGAGAGTGTCTGGGAAGAAAGTGCATGATTGGAAATTCAAACATATCATTTGAAACAGCAAAGTTAGTTTTCAAAGACTCATTTAACTAGAGGATAAAACTTTTAAGTATAGTGTGATTTAAATGTGCCCAAGTAAATCACTGTGCTTTAATGGAGCAAAGATTATCATTTAAAGTAAAAGCATCTTTCTCCTTCTATATGAAGCAGGCAGTACAGGAGATAAATAAACCAACTGCACAAACATTGAATGAGGACAAAAATGTTCCAGGCTTCTGTATTTTTTGAGGACATATCAAAAATAGCTTCACGTGAGTCTTCTATCTATTTTCCCCTTTGGTCCCTGTAAAGAAGAAAACAAAATAAATAAAACAATAAAAAATGCTCCAATCCGAATAAGTAGAGGAAAATACACATTCAAGATGAGTCACTTGGGAGCTGGAGTGGTGGCTCAGTGGTTATGATGTTTGCCTTGCATACACAAGGATGCGGGTTCAAACCCAGCGCCACGTACACAACCAAGTGTCCAAGCAACGAAAGCCACATGAAAAGAAAAAACTAAATAAAAAAATAGATTTTGTCTTACTGTCCCTCTCTCTCAAAAACACATAAAAGAGATGAATCACTTATTCTCTATGAACTGTGTTCCCATCCTAAGCCTCCTTATGTAGTTACTATTTCATAAAAAGATGACTCTCCCTGCCCAGTGTCACTCATTTCCAATCATAGTTTGAGCCAATCCCTGTGTGTGCTTATAAATGTGCTCAAAACCACTACTAATCTCTCTCTTTTCCTTTATTCATATTTGATAGCTCAAATAATTCAAATTATTCTTACATAGATTCTTCAAATAGCCAATGTTATTTACTAAATAAAAATTGGACAATATGATATTAACTAGTTGCACAAAGAGGAACATTAGAGCAGTGTGAGAGACTGTAACTTGTCCGCTGAACTGTGTTCTCCTGTAAAACCTACACAAAGGACTATGGATACGTTTCCTTAGTAACATGCCTGATGAGATCCCTACTCCTGGAAGAAAAAGTGGATGTTACAGACTGAATTCACTAAAATGTGTATTATTTGTAATCGAGAGAAAAAATGGTCTCTTTGGCTGTACAAAATTCTTTACACAGCAAATACCGATTTGAAAATATTTTCTTTTTGTTGTAAGAATGTTGAAAAATGGTATTTATGAGAGCTCAGGGTAAGAGCAACCCGAATCGGCTCTGAGTATATATGAATGCAGAGCCAGTAATTTCAGTTAATAAATTCGGAAGAATTAAAAGCATCATCACCTATTTTGGTTGATCATTATTCATGAAAGTGTGTGTGTGTATGGGGGGGGGAGAAAGATGGAGAAAGACAGAGAGAAAGAGAGAAAGAAAGAGAGAGAAGATGGTCCATTCTCCAAGTAGAAAAACCAAGTTAAGAAAGAACAGAAAACCCTGAACACTTTACAAACCGTCAAGACTCACATGACACATAAACGATCCTTAATGTGAAACATGCCAGTAAATGTTGAAATAAGCTTTATTTTTTGTTTCTGATATCAGAAAAATACAAAAATTTCAATTTTGCTGCAACTATAACAGAACAAAATGTACATGAGATGCTTAAGTAATGAGAATGCTGGGAATCGTTCATGTTTCCTTAATTATGTGTGTTCTCATGAAGTGCAAGGGCATCACCACTATATCTTCATGTTAAGGGCATCCTCAGTGTCTTTGCTTCCTGTTTTTCATTCCAGATGTGATTAAAGTTATTGGACATTTCAAGATCTGGATTTATAAACTTAATTTTTCTAAAATTTTTATTTTATTATAACAGGTCTATGAGATTTTGTTCATATACCATAAAATTTACTCCTTTATTATACACAATTCAGTGAGTTTTTTTTTTTATAATTACAAGGTTGTCCAATTATCATAACTATATAACTCCAGAGCATCTTCATTTTTCCCAAAAGAAACTCTGAACGCTTTAGTAATCAAACCTCATTCTTTCCAACAACTAGTCTCTGGCAACCACTAATCTGTTTTTTTTTTCTATTTTTTATTTGGAATTTTTTAATTGACAGAAGACATTGCAGATTTTTATTCTGTCCATGATGTTTGGAATTACATAAGATTTCTACACTTTAAAGTGTTCAAGAGCTGTTGATGTATTGTTTTTTAATCATATCCTATTTCTAAATAATCTCATGAAAAAGTTGACTACTGAGAACTGTAAGAATACATGACTTACTAGTTTTGAGTGAATCTTGAGTTTGGTTCTTCTTAATGAAATAGCAAAAAAGTGCTGCAATTTTAGCAAAAAAAAATGCAAATTTAGCAAAAAAAAATCAATTAGCAAAAAAGGACTAACAATTGTTACTGAGTTTAGCAAAAGTGACGGGAAGTTGCCATTGTGCTATGCTGCCTGAACATGCCTCTGTGTGTGGTGCTCAGTTGTTAAACGAGGACACAGAAGCAAAACTGAGCTACCATCTTATCATACATTCTCACTCCAAAAGTAGTATTTTTCTGCCAAAATATATTGTGTATTTTGAGATTTCAAAAGTGAACATGTACAGTTTAATTTTAAATTCTTCATATTGTGCCTACTTTTTTTAATTTCAAAAGAGACCCAGTATTTGGACCACAGAGTGCTTAAGAGCAAAGATGGGACAGTGGCAGATTTTCCTAGTCTCTTCACCACTGAAACAGGATTAATTCCTGAGGGCTAATGACTGCTGGCTAATGATAGGGTGATGGGGCACATTGCACAGGTAGGGCGCATGAGAGGTTAGAAGAATATGTGCATGTGTGGTATGCGTATTTCCTGTTTTGGCAAAAAAGGAAAAGAAAAACTTTGTACAGTCTGCTATGATAATGGGAATGAAGCAAGAAAGGTTTTCATTAATAGGAAGGAAAAAGAGAAATATCACACAAAAAATCTTCTAATGATCTGGCTTATGCGCTGAAACAATTTTTTTTTCTTAATCACACCATTTAAAAATATACCCAAATGAGTTCTTATCTCTGAGAATGTCATCTTATATTTCTATTAGAAATTCCTGCATTTCACTCCTCTGCTTGTCACATCTAGATGAAAAGCCTGTGATCTGTGTGAACCGCAAAACATCTGTGTTCACATGGAGTTCAATGGCAAAGGAGGAATCGAGCCAGCTCCTCCAGGCTTGAGCAGCTTAAGGTCAAAGGGAAGTCTGGAGGAACTAATTTATATGGGATTATTTTATTAAAAAGAAAACAAACTGATTACAAAAAAAATTCACTGTTTGTTCTTTCAGATTCAATGACACCCACCCACCATTTCCTTACAACAATAACTTGACCTTGTCTTTGATTTTTACTTTTTCCATTTGTCCTAAAGTTGAGCACCGACAATCATTGAAATGATTAGATTGTGGTGAAAAGTGGGTTTTTTTTATTATGTGTATTCATATATTTTTCTTTTTCTTTTCCTAGATTCATTTGATATTTTCAAGAATGGTTAAAGGGTGGATGGGATTTTAAAAGATTGATTTGTGTGTGTGTGTGTGCAAGAAGATATATTCACCTATAAATTTCTATAAAGATAAATAAGAAAGCCCATACAGAGGGGGGAGACCACCAACACAGGCTATAAAAGAGAATTTTAGGGATGCAACAGAAATTGGAAATTTTCCTTTGTCTTCTAGCTTTAGGAATGTCATTCTACAGAATTAATTACTTTTATGTACAGAAAAAAATAAAGTTGAGAACCTGAATCTACTGAAAATTAGACTTTTTTTAGAAAAAAAAATTTTCCCTGTCTTGCACTCAAATATGCTTCTCCCGCCTTAGCTGATTCCTGTTTGGCATATGAAAACTTAGTGGAGATTATGGGGCATAATATGTCTTCACAGTGGTAGTATTTACAGAACAAACTGTTCTGTGTCTGCAGCTGGAAGCAAGGGTTCAGAAGATCTCTAAAAGATAGCAAACTTACAAAGTGATGGGCCTGTTAAATTCATGGCATTTACATGTGTGTGCATGTGTGTGTGCATGTGTGTGCATTTGTATGCATGTGTGTGCATGAATACACATGTGTGTATGCATGTGCATGTGTGGGTGTGGGTGTATTAAGTAATCTCATGATTTTGCTTATTTCTCCTACAAAATTTTTGGTATTCCACATATTTCAAAATACTCCATAGATTGATTAAAACATGTTAAGATGTACATTGAGTAAAATCCTGACATATTATTGAATACTTAAATTATCAGGTATTTTTCTACATCCTTTAAAATACCATCATACTATGGCTATAATATCCAGATAACCTTAAAGTAATTTCAGTAGCATGAGTGTTTCATATTAATACTGTTTAGGAAATACAAACCAGTAGGCTCAATGATCAATACTATTATTATAAAATCCTCAGTGTAAACTACTTATCGTACACCAATTGTGGTAAGTATATATTTAAGTCAAGTAACAAATAATGTGGTTGCCCAGAGAGCTGAGCTAAACAGGATTATGAGACTGTCTCTTATTTTACTTCATTTTTTAAAGGAGTGAATGTGAAGATTGATAACCAACATATCCTATGGGAGAGAAGTAACTGCATTTCTGCTTCATTTTCGTCATTCCTGTTATCAAATTGAGTTTACAATGATTTATTCCATAGGTGGGGATGTAGCTCAGTGGTGGAATGCTTGCCTAGTATGCAGAAGGCACTGAGTTCAATCCCCAGGACAAAAACAAACAAAAACAAAACAAAACAAAAATCCCTTAGAATGATTTGTTACAAGGAAAATGAACTGTATGCACACAATCTGTTTCTAATAAAATTTCCTGTCTTTGTCATAATATTGTCGATGTCTTCCTTTGCCTGGTGTTTTTCTATGTGCCTTCAAATATTTGTTAAGTCATCTTGCAAGAGAAAAATTATTCACCTACATCCATGGCTCCATCTGGCAACGTTTTATTACCTGGAACTCCTCTGCCTTCAAACAACTGTACTGCAGGGCTGGAGTGGTGGCCCAGCGGTTTTGGCACTTGCCTTGCATGTGTAGGGATGTGGGTTTAAATTCTAGTACCACTTACACAACTAAGGGTCAGAGCAATGAAAGCTACTTGAAAAACTAAATAAAAATTGACTCCCCCCCCTCTCTTTTTCTCATTCAGTGTCCCTCTTTCTAAAAACAAAACAAAACAAAACCTTTACAGAATCTATACGTATTAGCTAGGATTTGCCAGGGAACACAATCCACAGAATGTGTACACAGTTCTGAAAGGGAGTTTATCAGATTGGCTCACACTAGCAGAAGCTGAAATGCCCACAATACCTGTCTGCACCCTGGACAGTCAGCTAGCATCCACGGAGGATGACAAGAGCAAAGAATGCCCCTGTTCAAGAGAAGCAGAGATGGTAAGCGGGTGGGAGCACCCCCTTGCCCTGTTGTTGAACCCACTTCGCTCCCCTACCTATTGGCCTGTGCCTCCCACATTCAGCGTGGGTCTTTCCCTTAGGTGGCCACTACTGTCTTTGAACATCATGTTGTACTATACTGAACTTCTACTGAAGTTTCCCAAACAGAGAATTCTCTCATAATGCTTTGGCTTTGTATATGACGCGGCAATAACCCAGAGCGTTTCTAGTATTCCTGGATTAATTTCTAAAGATTCCTCTTCTCCAAAAAGTTTCCATTGACCATCAATTCCATTTTTCCCATCCTTATATGCATTTAATACCCTTCATGCATCTATGTTCAATCCTATATATGCTTACATTTACTATAAAATTGCAATTTTGTTGAAGAAAATTAGAAGAGTCTTTTAACTCTGGATCTCCACTACCTGTTATATTGTATTGTCCATAATGACTATAAACTCCTTTGTCCTTCTGTCTATCCTAAGCCTACTTAATTATCTATGTACTTATATAGTTTTCTGTGTATTTATTTGTTTATTTTGCTTTTTATGTTTATTAAAGTAACAATTCAAATAACTACATGAAACATATAACATATATATAAAATATGATGAAAAAGAAAATTATACAACTTTCTAGAAATAATCTATATTCAATCCAAACTTCGTTGATATCATAAGGATTAAGAAATTCTATTATTAAGCTTTTATGTTTGGGTGAAAGTGTGAGTTAATGTAACACATCTTAACTTCCTTTTGTGGCTATAGGTGTGAGGGTAGAGGACGCAGAAGATGGAGAATACAGCAGAGGTAGAAAACCTTCAGTATATGAAGATGAAACACCAGGTTTAAGCTGATTTAAGAACAGACTTCAGGAATGGTTTCCCTACACTTTAAAGCTGCAGCATTCATCTTTTTGCTAATTCTGATTCCAACCATATCCTTGAAGCAAGCCTAAAATGCCCTGAGGATATAGAGTGACATTAAATACAAACCTAGCTAGCAATTGGTGAAAATCAGGTTTATCTTCAACTGGTAATCCTAAAGGTATTACAGACATTTATATAAAGGGAGGAATCTCAGAAACAGCAATATCTTATATTATGCTTATATAAGAAAGTTTCACAAAGTCACTTGAGAGTTTTGGAGGACATTGGTAACAAAATTTTGGGACACAGTTCATGGATATTCAGTGTAAAGGCGTTCAGATCTGGAATGAAGTCAATGAGAAGTGATCTTTTCCAGAATGAGTATTGGGTTCAATCTGGGTACAGACTACATTTTATTTTCTTCATCAAAACATTTTCTTCACAACCATCACCTCTTTCACCAAAATTCATGCTGTGATTCTTCTATGTTTAAAGAGAGAAGGACAGTGAGAGAGAGAGCGAGAGAATCAGTTTTATTTAGTTTTTCATGCAGCTTTTGTTGTGTTCCAGCACTTTGTTGTGTACGTGGTGTTGGGGTTGGACCCTGTGTCCTCGTGCATACCAGGTGAGCTTCATGAACGCTGAGCCAGTGCTCCAGCTCCATGCTGTGATCCTTGCACAGTTCCGACTCTCTCATGAGATTGAGTACTTCCTGCTTACAGCTAGCAATCTGGACTTTGTGACAGGAAGTTCTTCCCAATTTTTCCCTGTGTTCCTAAGTAAGGGTGTGGGCATGTGAAAATAAAACCAAATGGGAAATTGACTGATAATAAACATATGCAATATTTTTAGTAAAGGATTGGGTCAATTTTCAGTTGATTCCATGTTAAACCTCCTGGTCCTTAAATTTAAAATAGCTTGCACTGCAAGGTTCATGAAAATGGCAGTAAATCACAATGCACAATACTAGTTGATAAGAGACACCTAGAGATCCTCATCTGCCAAAGTGGGAAAAAAATACTATAATCTTTTTCTTTTAGAAAGTGTTATAGCTTCAATTATTTCACTAGGCCATAAGTAAGTTGCGTGCATAAAATGGTGAATGTAACTTCTGTAAACCACCCATAGAAAAAGCAGCCTTGTTACCATGGTCTCGCTGACCTTGCCTAAGGGAGTGAAAACAGAGGTCCAAGTCACTCTGCCTCTTGCCATGTCAAACACGGTGTATGGTCATTTTCTTACCGGTCTTTCTCTCATCTGCATGCCTCCTGGCCTCTGCTTCATGAAGCTGTCAGTGAGAGGCAGGAAGAGACTTTTCCTTATCTGAGCTGATAGATAGCAGTGAAGCCTGTTCCCTTGAGTCTGCATCTTTCAGTGAGGAAGCAAGACTGGGAAACAGATTTATAACAATACATGGATGCACTGAATTAGAAAAGACAGTTTCGGAGCAATCACATGCTTTTTTTCTCCTCTCCTCTAAAGCACACTCCACCAAGATATGTCAAAAACACTGTATTAAAGCTTTACAAGTTGTGAAAGCTTTTCCAGCCTCTTTTCTTTGTTGTTTGAGTTGCTGTTGCTCTTTTTACTTCCCCTAGTTTTCTTTTGTACTTCCTCTGAATTAGGAATGCCCCTTCAAGATTGCTGTTAGGAAGAGAGCTATAAATGATAGTTTGCATTCTTGCATTCTAAGCTTAATTGCTAAAGAGAGGATCAGCGACTGTATTTCTTGAAGGAAAAGGTTTCAAAAAAGTAAATCTGTCATGTCAGCAGAGCAGGCCACATCCATCAACACAGGATGAAGTTCTCTCGCTTTATCATGAAGAGCTGCTACAGGAATAAAATTATTTTGAAGATTATTCCAAAAATAAACTTATTCGCTCACTTGGAAGAAATGAAAAGTCCAACAGGGCCTATCTGCATCCTAAGTTTTCCATCTTCATAGCCATAATGGAATAATGAACATTTGACTGATATTTCTCTGTATCTTTATTTACCTGAGTCCACAAGTTCCGTCTGAATATCAGAGTTGTTGGATCCTTGTACATGTGAGACAATAAATGCTGTGTTTTCAATATATGGTATATAATAAATGCTACTTACAGCTGTTATATTTTCCTAAAGAAAGCTAAGCTAGATAGAAAGTTTCGATTTGGTATTTGGGAGTATTCTTGCGTTTAGTATCCATCTAATATATCAATGTTTGCAGCAATATTCCAGACAGACTGGCCATACAGTCTATGTGTACTCCCACTTGAGAGTTAGAACGTTCATATGACTGTGAGTGGTAATGACTTCCATCCACTGTTGACTCAATTCCTATCAGAATACAGAAGCAACTGCCGCGCCGCGACATTTATCAGTGCTGTCTCCCCTTACTTCTCTGTACTCTAAGCACATTCATTCACAAACACTGATAGAAATCCACTGAAGCCTGCGAATGTGGCAGACATTGCGAATCAGCATTGAGCAAAGCTGATCTTGCCTCATCCTTAGGACCCTTGTAGTCTGATTTGGGATGCAAAATATCTGTATGTTATTACAAAGTAATGTGACCTGTGATACCATAATGATACATACAGATGGCTATATGAATATATATGAAAATGATGCCACATTTTGTACTGAGGCTGTTGGAAAATTTCCCTGGAAGGAATGATGTATATAATCAGATTGCTAAATCATGAAGACGAATTAGGAAAATGAAGAGGGAACACACACACACACACACACACACACACACACACCAAAGTTGTGGTTGAAACTAGTCTAACGTGGCTGTTCTGCTAATTGAAGTACTTCCACAGTTGTTCTCTACAATAGTTTGATATAGTAAAATCTCTTAAATGCTGTTTACAAGTAAGGTAATTGAAGTTCAGAGAAATGAATGCATTGATATATGACCACACAAGCAGTAAGCAGAATGTCCAACTGATGAACTTCTTTCTCTGGGAGTGATTGTAATCTCAATAAACTACGGGGCCAATGCACAAAATCCCACTATATTTTTGACTGTTAAGTTAATGAATGATTTCAATGCCATTCACTTATCGTGAAATTATACCTTTATTTTACTAAGCTGAAAAATAAATGTTCATATGAACACTTGGAGGCTAGGTTATGCATGACTGATGTTTTTAGAGAATTGGAAGTGCTTCACGTACCTTAAACTTATTTCTTATGTTAAAATTCCCAAATGTAGTATAACACACTTTTTTCCTTTTAAATTTTATCTACATTGCATAGTAAGACAGAAACCAGTTACCTATTATTAGATATCTCCCTGCAAATATGGTTTAAGAAGTAAAAAGTTAGATTTGAGTTTCAAGGGAGCCAATTACTAGAAGTGTAATCATGGAGAAATAAAAATATAAAAGCTTCCCCAGGTGTAAAATGTCATAAAATGATATTTGTCCACCAGCTTATTGTAAATTTTAAATTGAGCTGTCTATGTTTCTTCTCTATTACAGTAACTGCCAGTACTGGGTGCTCAAAAAACTGTGGTATCCTTTTTCTTGCCCAGTTTTTTAACTGAATGTATTGCTTTACAAGAGTTGCTAGTATTTTGTTATATTACATGTAAATTCCTATAAATCAGGTATTTCCAACCTACAGACTAATTATTATTATAAGGTTCAATTTTTGAAAGGTAGAAAATACATAAGGTAGAGTTGCTTCTTAGAGTACCTAAAATCTCATGATATTAAATATAATTTTTATTATAATTTTAAATATAATAAATGTAAACATGGCTTCTAGACATGTGGAATGAAAGCTTCAAATCATAGTTGATGGGTCTTTGTAAAACAAAGACTGCAATTATGAACTGTGCATCCTTTGTTTATCATTTTTCAGCATCCTTATGTGTCAAACCTAATTGGTCCAGGGCACTACAGAAGATGCCACAAGGCCTACAATGTAAGATATGACCATAATCTAGCACAGGATGTATAACAACTAGGGTAGGATTGGCAAGAAAGAGTAAGGGGACAATGAGACAGGTGTTTGGAATTAAGATCACCTGACGTAAGTCATGATTCACCATGGGTAGCTCGAGAGAGTAAAGAATTCGATACGGCTGAGGTTTGCTACTTTATAATGAGAATGGTGATGTCATTAATGGAAAGAGGACTGCGCAGATGGAAGGTTTTGAGGCGGACCCTGAACCCAGATCTGCACTTGGAGGACTATTGACACATGATGGGTAATGTGAGTTGTACTAAAGGACATTGGGGTTTGATACAGAAGCGAGAATTTGAATACCATTTGACCAATGTTGAAATGGCCATTAGAAGGACTTTCTAGATCCCAATCATTCAATTCTGGAAAGTTCGCAATCTAAGCATTTACATCACTTATAGTGCAAAATGTAGAAGAGTCAAGAGACTAGGAGCTGGCCAATGTGGGGTAATCCTGGTTTAAGAATGTTTGCCTAACATATGTTGCTTTGTATGTATTTATGATTGTACAGTAACTCAATTCCTTAATAAAAGAAAAAAACAAGAGAAGGACATTCTATGAGGAAGATGAACAAACCATGATAGAAAAGTAAATTTAAAAGTCAGTGCTAGAAACCGAACTAAAGAAATATTTTCACATAGCAGTAGGAGCCTAAGGAGGAGCCAGTGAAGAAAAAGAACAATAAAGTATGAAAAAGGAAGAAAAAAAGGAAAAAGGAGGGTCAAAAGAAGCAATTGTTCTGAGAGTCAAAAATGTAGATAACTAATAAAGGAGAAAACGAAAACGTAAATATATTTGTGTTCATTACACAATACTCAGTTTTTACTGCTTACTGCTTTGTATTTATTATTAAATCATTAAATGTATCAATGTAAGGGAGATTCAGACATGTTTGCATTTCTTAACTCAGGAGGAATCTGTAGAGCAAACCCTATTTTATGATTTGGATGTGAGGTATTTCCCAACTCAAGTACGAGATAACGCAGGAATGTTCAGAGGTGAAATGTGAAATGATTAGTTTATAACAGCTGCAACCTAATCAGAGGATTAATGCGCTTGACAGACTAATACTTTTGGAAGGACTACTGTACTGAATGGTAGTTGTAGGCAGGTAGAGTATTACTGGAGCTGTTGCTCCCTGGGGTGTGACTTTGGGGTTTATATTTTGTCCCTGGTGTCCTCTCTCTTTTTGTTTCCTGGTGGCCATGAGCTGAGCAACTTTTCTCTGTCACTGTCTTTTGCCATGATGCGCTGCCTTACTCTTGGTCCCAGAGCAATTGATTCGGCCAACTAGAGACTGAACCTCTGAATTGTGAGACAAAATAAATTTTTCTTTCTTGAAGTTATTCTTGTCAGGTATTTTGGTCATAGCAGTGAAAACCTGAATAACACACTCACTTCCTTTTATTAATCTAATTTTGGTAATTTTAGATATATCATGCATGTATGCAGAATAGGTAGACTTTTTGGCAATGCCAATTTTTATATTAGTATAGTATGGATGAAGTATTATTTTTCCAGTATTTTTGTCAACCCAATAACTTCGGATGTAGTAGAAGAAAAGGAAATAAAATGATTCAAAGTCAGGAGAAACTCTTCTAGTTAAAATTACAATGTTAGCCATCATTAAAACTTTATCTGCTTGAATTTTTATCATGTTTCATAATTAAACCCAGTATCCAGTGTAAGTCCCTCCCCCACTTTGGTTGTCTTTGTTTTTACAAAAGTGAACTTTGTATAAACTTGGTAAGTCATAAAAATTATCTCATTCTACCATCTTGCTTCAGTTCCTTAGCAAAATTTTCCTCCTCAAGAAATTTATGTTAGGTTATTCAAACTTCCAAAAGAGTCTTCAAAACATGCTATTTTTTAGGGAGTATTTTTTGTTTATTTATTAATTTTTTTGATTCGGTGTACCTGTGTTACTAATGCTTGAGGAATAATTGAAACAAGCAGTTTAGATACATAGATCCTTCAGCCAAGTACTTTTTAAAACTTTTATTAAGGAGTTGTACAATCATAAATGCATATAAAGTAACAATATGATATGCATTTGCTCTTAAACCACATTTACCCCCACATCGCCCACACCCCATTCTCTTGTTTCTTCTGTATTTCACTCTTACAACCAATGTAAGTGTTTACATTGTGAGTTTTCTAGAATTAAATTATTCTATAAGTATTATTTGGATTCTTGGGGGGGGAGGTAAAGAGTGTGATACGTTGTTGATTGTCTCCCTAGATCCCTCCTTATTCTCCCTCCCTCTCCCATCCCCCCTGCCAATTCCCTCCTCCTCTCCTCCCTACAAACCTATGGTTGCCCTAGGTTATGTGTTGCAACACTTTAGCTGGGTCAAATACATGGGTTTGACAACCTTTCACCCACGCCTGAATTTTACTTTAGCCTCCACAAATGAGGGAAAACATTTGACCCTTGAAGCCAAGTATTTTTTCCAAAAAATATTATTTACTCTTACTAGAGCCCTTTGGTTTATGTGAGAGTTTTTATTATTAGGATTGTGACAATTCCAGCTATATTTGCCCATAAGCTGTTAGGACTCCTCAAAACTTATTCTAGCCAATGTTGTCAACCTGTGGTTTGATATTTTCTTCAATCCAGAATATACAGAGATGATTGATATCTTTAAAATGAAAAAAAAAAAAAAGACAGTGTCGTTATCATCACAGTTGAATCTATCCATAGAGAACGTGTGCGGGTAGTCACACACAACCCGTCCCTCCAGTGTGAAAGGCAGTGCTGCTTTCTTCACGCTGAAATCACTAAAGTATAAGTCCGGAGGAGCTGGTGGTCACACTAGAACCAATTGTGAACATTCTGTCTGGAAACGAAGCTAACAAATAAGAGAAGGAGAGAGAAAGAGAATGAGAGAGAGAGAGAGAGAGAGAGAGAAATTGATAATATCAGGTGTCAGTACTGTAACTTAGGTTTCCAGACTGAGTATCCCACTACCTCCTGGATTGCTCAGATATGAGAGCTAACAAATCACTTTTGTCTAAGGCAGTTTGAATTGAATTTATGTCACGTGCTGTTGAAAATCCCTGCTGATTTCAAGCATAATAGATATAGTTGAGTTTTTCTTAGGAACATACTCAGATTAGAAGGAAAAGGAACATGGTAATGAGCCATTATTCTAAAAGTCCTTTGAGGGGCTGGAGCAGTGGCTCAGCAGTTTCGGCGCTTGCCTGGCAAGCACGAGGACCCGGGTTCAAACCCCAGCACCACGTACACAACTGAGTGTTGGAGCAACTAAGGCCATGTGAAAAACTAAATAAAGTTGTTTCTCTCTTTCTCTGTCTCTCTCACTGTCCCTCTCTCTTTAAAAAAAAAAAAAAAGTCCTTTGAAAGTCTAACATGAGTATCATTTGTTATCTATTCATTTCTTCAGTTATTTTTTATTTATGGTCTGCTTTGTGTCAGGTATTGTTCCAAGAACTGCAAACACCAGCGGGATCTAGACAGAATCTAAAACCTCTCTGTCCAGTGGCACACATTAAACAAATCAACATTTCAAGTAACAATATATATACTGCCAAGAAAAGGAAGAAGGACCACCACACACTTTTAGGGATGGATTGTTTGCCAAAGACTCTTCAAGAAGAACCATAAACGATAAAATGACAGAGCACACAGTGACCTGGACTCTAAAGAAAGGAATGAGCTAGTCTTGTTCCAGAGTCTTAAAGAAGGCCAGTGCATTGAGAAGCCATAAGAGAGGGAAGAGCAGGTGACAACGATGTTGGAGAAGAGACTTGTTTTATCTAATGATATCATGCTTATGTTAATAATTCTAACAGTATGTGATTATTCTAAATGCATACTTAAATACATACTTTGGAAAATGGCACAATGACAGCTATCAATGGATGAGGGTACTGGAAGAGAGAATGTTCTGTAGTGGGAAAAAAATACCAAAGGTGAATCTGATGTGGGACAATGGGGCACAAGAGAAATTTGTATTCATGACCTGTGTAATTTAATGCTAGGTTGTATTAATTCTCCTTGGAGGAAACTTAAAGTTGAAGAATATGGAGGTGATCCTACATCTTCCTAGGGGACAAGGGTCTTTCCAGGCTCACAGCAGTCACTCTCAACCACAGGGCAATTCTTATCCCCCTCCTCACTGGAGGACATTTGGCAAAGTGTGGAGGTATTTTTATTTGTCACAACCTGGGATTAGGGAGAGAGTTGAGTCAACACAAGAGGCCGGGGATGTTTTTCAAGACCCCACAGGACTTGGAAGAAACCTGCAACCCCCAGAAATGATTGTCTAGTCAGTCTGTCACTGATGCCCAGGTTGTGAAACCATGGAGGAGGTAAATATTCCACTACAGTTGGACGGAGTGGCATGCACAGCAGCAGCAGCAGCAGCAGCAGCAAATTACACATACTGACAGGGGTGAGATAAAAAGATTCAGGAATGTTTAGAAAACGTTTCCTAAACCACAATAGATGAGAGTTTTGACTTTCTCTGAAAGTTATAATCTATAAGAATGGCATAAGGGATGGCCTCTATAAATAACTACCTTTTGATCTAACTCAATCTTAGAAATATGATATTGCTTTTCAGAAGCCATAAGATAGAGGAAGGAAATGAGTTTTAAAATCTAGATTTTGCAGGCCAATCGTTCTTCTGTATAATTTTTGAAGTATGTGAAGACAGGTAGATGAAAGCTCAATCATCTCTCTTTCAGGAATGAGGGCTAAAAATTTGGAAGGCACAATTTAAACCTATTGATATACATGCTTCCGATTAGGGTTATAAAAATTCAATACTTCAGACTCTTACTTCCACCCTGCATAGGTTCTTTGTCAAAGTTTTGCAAATTGAGTAATTATAATTCCTTCTATTTCCTCACATTCTGGTAGAATGTCTTTTTGGTGGGATGACCTATTTCAGATATTGTGGGGCTAATAAGATGACAATGGGGTAGGTATCAAGAGCTGATAGACTTCACCAAAACTTTGAGCCATAAGAATTAACTCAGGGTGCTGACAAAATTAGGAAGACTTTTAGTTAAAATGGGCATGTGTTAAAGTTGAACCGAGGTGTGATTAAAAGTTTGGGCTCTGGACCCAAGACATTCTGGGTTCAAAAATAAATACAATTTTTTATTATCTGCCTTGTATCCTTGAGAAAGTTATTCTACATAGCTCCACTGGAGATTAATAGCAGTCCCTTCTTCATAAAGTTTTTGAAAGAAATAAAATATATAATAAGTGTAAATTTACTCAAAGTAAGTTTAATTCTTTTACGTATTACCTTATAGGGGCTGGAGTGGTTATGACACTTGCCTGGCATGCATGAGGATGCATGTTGGAACCCCAGCACCACACACACAACGAAGTATCAGAGCAAAGGAAGTCACATGAAAAACTAAATAAAATTGATTCTCTCTCTGTCTCTGTCTCTCACTGTCTCTCTCTCTCTCTCTCTCTCTCTCTCCATATAATAAAGGAGTAGGTGATCAGGTAATAGAACAGCTAGAATATTTTGGATTTATTCCAATAAAAAACCACATGCATAAAGTAGGTCTCTGCATGTGGTTGAATCCAAATTAAAGTTATTGACTATGTCCTTCTGAGAATATTTAGAGAGAATGCACTGGAATTTAACAGTATATTTACTAAGAATCTAAACGGAAAATCCTCCAAAACTTGGAACAAGAAGAGTATCATATAATAATACTTCTTCTGAGTTTTCTATAAAGAATACCACTAGATCCAAAAGTAACATGGTCTTAACTGATCTTAAACCAAGGTCCTTTCAAAAGAATGGTACAATGAGTCAAAGTGGACCACAGTCACTCTACCATGAGCTCTTCCTGTCTAGACACTCCTATGCTCAATATAAGGAGCTCTCTTTCTTCCTTGGAATGGAGGGCATGGATTTGCCTACGTAACAATACTTAAGCGAAATCCTGTTCTGGAAAGCCATAGAACACTCCTCAATTTAAGGTGGGATAGGTCAAGCTTTGCTTTGGGAGGAAAAGAGTTCTAGGAGAGTGGTATCTGGGGAAGAGGAGTCAAGAGACACATAGGATGGAGAAGGCTATGGTTCTCTTATCTGTTCTTGAATTAGGGAGCAAGTGGATATTTAGTGCTTAAAATGCTAATGGTTAGATCTCCTTTTACCCTCTCCGCCTTTGAAGAGAAACATGGAAAGTTTGTAAACATTTCACATCAAGTACAGGTGCCTAGGATTCTAATACTCTTCAGACTCCTGATAGGACAATGGCACTTTAGTCTTAATCGCCACCAGAAAGGGGAATACAGTGCTTTATCAAAAATTCAAAAACAAGCAAAGTGTCTAGAAGTAGAATCAATAAGAGGTCAGCAGAAAAGCCAGATGATTGACTTCAGAAAGAGGGGTGTGGGATAGACTGTGCAGGAAAGGATTGTGTGGGTCTGGTTAGCCAAAGCAAGATGGTAGGAGACCAGGCAAGAAGACTATGAATTTATTTTAGTGGCTACTTATTGCTTTGGCTCATATCTAGGAGTAATATAAGGGGTTCTGACAATAGCACAGTAATGAAAGTAGCACCAATAGAATGGAATTTATTTTTCTTTTGGTTTCCTCTGAAATAGAGGGAAAATAGGAATGAGCAGTCTCTCTGTGATGAATACAGAACATCAGAAAATCACTTCCCATCTGCTTGCTAAATAGACAAATAACCATAAATGCTTTAAATGATAAAACATGGAAACACAGTACAGAAACTAAAAACATTCATTTGACATCTCCTACCAGAAACCTAAGAGGAAATATTTCTTTAATTTTTAATGTGCTCAATTTTGTTGTGAAATCAAAACTACGATAACATTTTTTAAAGAAAAAAAACGTTATTGATAAATGGAGAACTTCAAGTTTTTCTAATTATAGTGCACCTTCACACACATGCATCGTGCTTGACAAAACTTTCTTTAGGCCATGGTCATAGTGACATTTGTAAGCAATATCATGATGTACTTTTAATATAGTGTATTAATGATTTTCCGTTGTCCCTTTATTTCATGTGGAGTATTTTTTAAAAAACAAATTTATAGGGGTTTCATTTATATGATTTTCACCCATTTTAAGTGGATGGTAATATTAGTTTTAACAAACAGCTATCCTTGTATTTGGCTTACATTTTAACACTGGTTTCTAGAGTCTTTGAGAGAGAAAATTATTAATAAAAGACAAAATCTTCAATTCCCAGCTTTTCAAAGTTGATTCTGAAGCTTACTTGAAAATTCTCAAAAGAATTTTAAAACTAAACCTTTGAGAGACTGAATAAATATATTCGTCATTGAACAGAAGTGAAGAAAAATACACACATATATATGTACACATATATGTACACACACACACACACATATACACCCACACACACATACACACATACTAAATGTGCTAATATGAAAAAATACGCTCACATCCAAGTGTAATATTTAGAAAATGATCACTGATCATTATCATATTTTGGGTTTAACTTAAATATCTGATATTGCAGGTATATAATTTTACATATTTTTGGTATGTCAGTAAGCTGGTATATTAATTGAATATTGTTACTTGTTCCATAAAAAAACCCTTTTATTTTGTTAACTAAATATTGGTTAACTCTTTTCTCAGTTTACTTCAAGTGGATAAACTAAATATTCAGTGCATATATGTAGAACTTTATAAGTGCCTTTCAAAGCTAAATTGTCTTAAGAAAAAGACACACATTTTTTATTAAGATCAATAAATGGTAAAATTGATAAATAATGTTTTAGGTTGGTTGCACAAGAAAATAATAACAATAATGATATGATGTCAGAATAATGTTATATATTATGGGAAACTAATAACCTCCAGGGTGCTTACCTTCCGTGAAATTCATTTCATATCTCATCTATTATGGAGGATCTCTGAAAAATAGTTTACTATTCCCCTTCTGAGATATTTGGCAATGCAGGCTTGGCTCATGAAAGCAAAGAGATTAGATATTGTCATTTTCAAAGAGTAAAATCTGTGAAAGCTTTATTCTAATTCTAGAAATGTCTGAGTGATAAAAATCCCTTTATGCAGATAACATGGAAGGAACAAAACCCAGTCATTTTTTTCTTAGCTTTCAAAATACACATATACTTTTCCTTTAAGGTGGCCTCCTTACAAGATGGGCTCTTTTTAGACACACACACACATAAAATCCGGGAGATACACTCAGTGAGGCGTAGAGGATGTTTATTTCTTGAAAACACCTGCCCCTGGTGTTATGCCACAAGAATGGTTTTAGTTGTTCCATGCCTGGGTCAGAACTATCACAGTCTTAAGTGTGTTGTATCTAGAGTTGTATTGGTGATCATGACATTCACATGGAACAAAGGGCTTGCTTACCCTTTATCAGAAAGTGTATGGAATTCTTCATATTTTCATTGACTTCTGCTTTCTACAATCTGAGTTCTTTGCTGATTCAATAAAGCCTTCTGTGAAACTCTGAAACAGAGTACAGAGTATGCCTGAATGCGTGCTTGCACATGAGAAGCAACACTTTCATTGAATCCCTATAGGAGCTTGGAACCGATATGATACAAAATCCTTTGAACAGAGCCCACGAACAGTCTACGTGTATGCTTTCTTTCTGACCTGAATTGCTGGTTTTTGTCACCGGCCTGGAATTTGTCCTCCATTTTAATATTCCTGGGCTTCTGATGATTCCCTTCTGCTCCATTTCCTCTGACACATTTTCTATACCATCCTCAGGATCAAACTGATATGTGATCTCATCCATTGAAAAGGTTTTCAAATCTGATGAGAGAAAAGGAGGCCCTTGGCTCCCATAGCCACACTTCCCAGCTATGACACCAATCAGGATTGTGCTGCGTGTTACTCTCTCATGTACACCTCATCTCCTGTGCAAAAATGAATCTCTGTAAAGCATTGTTTATGCTGCATCCCCGGAAGTACCCATCCAGAAACTTGCACAGTGAATCATGAATATTTATTCAAATCAAATTGAGATCCCAGCTTATTTCAAACCATTTATTTTCCATGCATACAAGAATGAATTAAGAAAGGGGAAAAAAGGACTGCCTCATCTTAAAAACCTCCTTAGATATTTTTCTGTCTTCATTCAACAATTCCATTTTTATTTTCCTTTTGCCCATTTTTTCTCTCTGGTTGATGATATTGGAAAGTAGGCTTTGCTGAATTCCGTCCCTTTTTCCTATCTCCTAGTATCCTGTGTGGAACAACACAATTACTTATTTCATGAAAACTTAATGGTAGCATGTTTTTTTATTCTTCGAATTCAAAATGTAACTACAAGATTGAACTTGCCATAGTTTGGTTTTGCTGATTTTCTTTCAGAATCTCAGAAGATGTGAAAACATGAATAAAATAATACAAAGGTTTCACCCGTTGGTGACTTTCCATTCCCTTTTGTGGTCACAAAAGTGACATAGAAGCTCTTCCCAACTATGTATTAATGCCTAAATGTGCTATGTCTGTTTATCTGGGCTTTTCATTCTGTCCGTATTTGAAGATAATCCTACAAAAGCTCGAAACTCCTGCGACAGTGATTGTGCCCTCTCTGCAGGATCCAAGCCTCCCAAAATCTCCCTCTGTACCTCTGCACTTCATGTGGTCAAGCTCCTCCTCCTCCACATTCTGTAGCTCCTTATCTCTTAACACTATTAAAAGTTATTTTCTATTTTCTTTTTTCTATTAGTACCCTCCTATCTCATAGGAAAATCACCCCAGACATGTCACGGTAGAGTGGTGTCTGAATTTTGTTCACATAGCTCCCTTGCCTCTGTGAAAATCATTGATTTTCTTACCAGTTCCCTTGTGTCTAGAACCCTAATTCTCTGTGTCTCTGGCACATTTGCGTTACTAGGTAGTGCTGATATTCTCTTAGATCCCACAGACACTTCTTGTATCATTTTTTTTAAGAGAGAGAGGGACAGTGAGAGAGAGATAGAGAGAATCAATTTTATTTAGTTTTTCATGTGGCTTTTGTGGCTCCAAGACCTTGTTGTGTACGTGGTGCTGGGGTTTGAACTTGCATCCTCATGCATGCCGGGCAAGCACCGTAACCGCCGAGCCACTGCTCCAGCCCCACTTCTGTATCATTACTCTTCCTTTTTATTTGTGGCTAATCTTATTTGGTAATCTTGTAAATTATCATATCATTGTCTCAGTGTCTGAATAGTCTAATTATTCATGGGATTTTTTGGTGCACTGAAATTTCCAACTCTTTTGCAAACTCTTTACATTTCTGTACTTGATTCTATGTCTATATGGAGGTCTTCCAAAAAATAACCTCAAAGTTCTTTGGCATTCACTAATCTCTACCCATTTAGTATCTGAGTCCACTGTAACTTTAAGATTCTTGGAGTCAGAATATCTACCCTAAATTATCAGTAAGATCTGGACCATTTCACTCAGGTGCCACATATACTAAATGGGATATAGATATTTATTTGCTCAGCCCAACTTTTAGTACTTACAGGAGGAACAAAGCACATAATATATCTGAAAATATCTTAGATATTATCAAATGTTCTTGAACGTGAGGTAATATGACTCTGAATCTCACCCTTGTGTCCAGGATTCCCATTATGGGAGTATTGGTAGTCCCTTAGGAATTTTGACTTTTGTTTCAATGGTTATGAAATTGACTTGTTGAATTTACAACCCAGACATTTCTTTCATTTAAAAATTGGAGATCTAGTGTGAAATTAATGTCTCAGTAGTGAAATGGCAGCACCCGAGAAGATTCTGCAAAATCAGAGAATTCTAAAACTAAAAATTCTGAATCACAAATTTCTCTCCTACTTGAGAAATGAGACATAATATTTGTAAGACATATACAGCAATATTTCAAAAGCCATATCTAATTGTCACTTGTCTGGTAATGAAATCTAAATTCAATGTGATTAGAATTAAGAAAAATACAGAATTAGAGGATTACTCATAGAAGTATGCTTCCTTATATTTTCAAAAACATGGTGGAAATGTATTTATTCTTTCATTCATTTAACAAAGTATAGTTGTCATTCACTGTGGGCTCATGTTGTTGCTAGAGATAAAATAATATGTGTAACTACTGGTAATCACAGCCCTCTTGCAATTTAGAATCTAATGATAGATAAAGCCTGTATTTTCAGAAACTGATGTCTATCTCATAACATATGAGAAATAAGTCTTCTTTTATTCTTAGAAACATTTTTCAGGAAACATTTGAACGAATTCTAACCTGAGAGTTCTGATTTATAGAAAAACCAAAGAGTTCATTTGATTATTAAGTGTTACTCCTATGGATGGAAATTATTCATAGAATATTTGACTCATCTTTACAGTATTGCTGGTTTGCAAGAACGTTTTATTTTTTTGGTTCACTGAAGATAATCCAAGCAAAAGAAAGAAAAATCTTGAGAAGATTTTTTAAAAATTTAGGCCCTCTTCCTTACATAGCTAGGCTCTTTCTATATTATACTCTAATAATTTTTAAAAGCTGAAAGATAGATTATTCATATTAGATTTATTCGTGATATCACTTACTAAGTAGATGATTAGGTGTCAAGAACTGTGCTAAATTCTACAACTTCATTATCTCACTTAGTATAACAAGTCAATGGTGTCGGGATTTTGTTTTGATTTTTTAATCCATGTTAAAGGAGATCACTGAGAATCAGTGCGGTTCAGTTATTCAGTCAGACTGCAAGACTGGCAATCCCAGGAAATCTAACTCCAGTGTCTGTGCTATTCCAAGTGAGCTTCTCCCTTCCTCTCTCACCCTGTCTGTCTCATTCACACGCACACACCTTTCCACAAACTCATGAGTGCACACACACACACACACACACACACACACACATTTATAAACATCCTCACCTAGGCGTATACAAAACGTAAGTATCGGAAAATAATATGAAACAATGTGTTATGGAGTAATGGCTGTGTGTGGTTGACTGAACCTCTAAGAAGGAGCTGGCTTCCACAGTCCTTTGCCACTTCAGTCTCTTGGGATCCTGTTGCTCTGTGATCTATTTCCCACTAATTAATTACACTATGTCACACATTTGTGTTTCGATCTGACCAAAACATGAATATGTGCACCAGGAGCAGCTGGAAATGACTAGTTAGACTATAAACCAATAAAAGATTAAAAATTCCTAGTATTTTCAGCTTGCATGTCAGAGTGAGGAAGGATGGTGGCCAGAAAGCTACAGTGCTTGGAACAATCTCTGAATTACTGGCACTGCACATTGTTGTATTGACTTATTGATTAAAACAACAGCAATAATCTATAGTCGTAAGTGGCAAGTGAATTAAGTGAGTGATTTTGGGATATTAATTGTGAATGTAAATTTTTAAAATATAGAAGTATTACCACATACTTGACTATTCCTTTCAAAATTGTCTTTTAGTGTGCTTTTTAGACGACTATAAAGGCTAAAATTACACTTCTTCACTTAACGATTTTTTCATGAGGATTCTTTAATCAAGTTTGCCATAATGCCATTATCACATCTTAAAAAACATCAATGTTTATTATCATAACAATTTCCCAATTGCATTATTTTGTTGAGTTTACTTTGCTTAAAATAAGGGCCGTATTTTATGAATAACTGATTTTTTTTAGTGTAGATCTTGCCACACAGCTTTGTAAGATTTCTGTAATTTTTTATTGATGATCTGGGTTATTACTTCTGCAGAATTTCCCACATTCTGAGTTTTGCTGATTACATCACAGCAGTATCTTTAGCGTGATTTTCTTCCCCTGTATTTTCTGTAATTTGGAAAATAGCTCCAGAAGATTGAGCAGATTCAGTTTAGATGTTGGTGAGTTTGCCTCTTAAATAGTAATGTGTGTTTCCATCAGGAGGTATACCATGTCCCTGGGTGCCTTTTTGTGATATTATCAGCCATCGATGGTGGTTGCCTAGATACTTTATTCCAATACAAATTTTAAAATGGTCACATTTTATGCTTTTTTTTATTTTAAGAGAGAGGGACAATGGGGGTAAGGGAGAGAGGGAGAGAATCAATTTTATTTGGTTTTTTATGTGGCTTTCTTTGTTCCGACACTTCATTGTGTATATGGTGCTAGGGTTCAAACCTGTGTCCTCTCACATTCCAGGCAAGTGCCTTAACTCTTGAGCCACCACTCCAGCCCCATATTCTATGTTTAACCTTAGTGTTCTTTTATTAGAAGAAAGAAGGAATGTTCTTAATATTGACTTTTTGGTTAACCAGAAGAACAATTTGTTTAGAAAAAACAGGATGGTTCTCAATTATTTATATGATAGTGGATCTCTTGCATCTGTAAAAGGTGACCAATAAAGTTTTTGCTTGTTTTCATTTTCATTGTAAATTCATGGATTTATACTTGTTTGACACATTTTAATATGTTATAGTTATGATCCTTCATGAGGCTCAAACAATTTCATTTTTGGCCAGTGGGAGTTCATTTAGGTGTGATTCTGAGACATTAAATGTTTATTTTTGTAGGTTTTGCTTACATTTTTGCTTTTTGTTATTACAAGTTTTTCCAGGCTCATCTTAAGCATTTCCTGTAGCAAACCTGAAACAACCATTTCTCCAATGAGCTCTGGATTCTTTCAATGGAAACAATATTAAGAGACCATAATTACAACTTTAGAGGAACACATTTCTATTGGATTAGTCATTAATTACAAATATTTTAAATAATAAGAAATAGTAAATGTATGTATTGATGAGTATTTTTAAATAAAATATAATTCTGTGATCATTTTTTTCATGCTACATTTATTTTTAGATATTTTTGAAATTTAGTTTTATGATTATGGAGCATATTTACATGATTTCAAAATTCAAGTTATAAATAGTATATAGGCAAAGAAATTCAGCTTATATCCTTCTCACCTTCCCTGATTCTCTCATTTCTCCACTGATAAACTATAAACAATTGTGGACTTCATTTCCAATAATTCCTTATATAAACAAGTACACCCAACATACACTAGATATCAAACTTTTCTTACATCACCTTGATATTCCCTAAGAATTGACAGCCTCTTCATAGAATGAGTACTCATTCCAGTTATATAATCCCATATACAATGGATTTTTTTATGTTATTAAGAAATTTATTTGTTGAACAATAAAACATGCTTCTAACGAAAAATAAAATATACATATATAAGTTTTGAGTATCAGATTTACCCCTGAAGAACCCCCCCAATTATTCACCCTTATTCCTCCCCCTCTCTCCTTCCCAAAACATCTCTACAAATGCCATAGGTTATCCGTCATTACCACTTTTCCAACTTTAAATCATGAGAATTGACCTCCTTTCTCAATGGTCAGGGTCTAGCTCCAGCCTACACAGATGAGTGAAGACATTTGACCCTTGGTTCTCTGGGTTATGGTTATTTCACTCAGCATAATTTCTTCCATTTACCTTCAAAGCTGCAACATCATTATTTCTAATTGCTGAGTAAGTCTCCATGGTATATATGTACCACAGTTTTTGGATCCATTCATCCAGTGAGCGACATCTGGATTATTTCCATAATTTAGCTATACAATGGATTTTTTAATACAACTTATCAGTCCACTATTTGTAAGTAAGCACTTGAATTGTTTCATTCTAAATTTATTTTTATTTTTTGTGATCACCTATACTGCTATAATGAATAGCTTTGCCCAAATAATTCAGTTCCTGTTGTCATTCAATGACTTAATTTTTAAAATAATTTATAACAGCTTACTTATTTGAGGATAGTCATTTCACTTCATAAAGAAAGATGTTCTGAAGCTTCATCAGGAAAAGAAGTGCAAAGAAAACAACATTGATTAGCCAATTAATTGATCTAGTCCAATAATTATAACATAAAATGGAGAAAGAAATCAGGACAGGAAGAGTGTAACATTTCTTCACCTTTAATTTGATTGAAAGCCAAATCTCAAATCAGTGGTAAAGGCTGATAAATGGGCATGCCCTTGTCACTGTGTCCATCAAGTCTTCTCCACACACTAATCTCTAACTCTCTGCGGTCATACCTTGCTTTCACAGCTTCCACCTACTTTTCTTTTCTTTTTTTTTTTTTTAACTCTGCCCTTTGCCATTTTTTGGTCAATTGTCATCCATAATATACGATTTAAGAGAAAAATTAATGTTTAATGATTTCGGTACTTGAGCTGTGGAGTTTAGGTATCAATTTTGCATTGCTCAAATAACTTGGCACATACTGAAGGTACTAAATAGCTTTCCAGGCACTCCCTTGTAGTGATGGGAAAAGGGAAATCTCTTTAACTCTTTAAAATTTTACTGTCTGCCACCCCTACTGCCCTAGATACCCCATTTCACCTCCAGGGGTGACCTGCCCCACTTATTTCAGAGAACCACTCACCAAGCCTACATGCATGTTTTCCAGGGCCACCTTCCCCGAATGCCTCAGAGTCCTTTGCATCCCCTTGCATAACACTTTAAATTATTTAAAGTGTAACATTTGTATTGGAACTATCTATCTATCTATCACCATTTCTCTTTGCAATGGCCTCTGAATTGACAGTTCATTTTTCAGGGAGAGCAAAGGTGACTTTTAAGCAGGAATCAAGGATGTGATTTTTCTGCTGTTAGGATGGTTACACGGAAATTCAGAATATCATATGCACATGTGAGTCCAGGCCTGTCCTTCATGAAGAAGCAACTCCATTTCTACAGAACGTCAAAGACAGGATCTGTTGGCAATTTCAAGTCTTTCTTTTCTTTTTTTAAAGCAGGGTAACTAATAACTATTGCTTAGTATCAATGCTTTGTCATTGGTTTCCTCCTTATATACTATAGATTCTACTCCTATGTGAGTCTCGTGAATATAAAGAATTGTAAGGCAGAAAAAGATTGTCAGGTCTTCTCTGATCCACCCTATCCCGGTCTTCCTCAATTACACGCAAGCATGTCCTGCCTTCTTGAACTTCATAACACACTCATGTCCCTTCTATTTTCCTCACTATGACCAGTTCTTCTGTGTACCTCTTCCATTGTTTATATTCCAATGTGGAAAAGAGATAAATAACAATTGTGCTATCAAATTAGAGATCAGTTTACTTGTTTCAATGTTCTATGAATACTATGAACCTGTTATCATAGCCAAGTTGCTTGTTTTTAGACAGAACCTTGTTTGTAGATTACAGTTCCCTGGTGTAGCATTTCAAAATGCCCAGGAAAGACAGACCAATGAAACCAGACACTCCAGGCATGGGGTCCAGGAATCAGCATTTTTTAAAGCTCCTTAAGTGATTCCAAGGTGAAACCAAGGGGAAGAACCACAGGAGGGGAGAAAATGCATTTCTCATCAGGATCATATATCTGTATTTCTGAATCCTTAAGAATAAACCACTTGGGCTGGAGCGGTGGCTCAGCTCAGTGGTTATGGCGCTTACCTGGCATGCATGAGAATGCAGGTTTTAACCCCAGCACCACGTACACAATGACGTGTTGGAGCCATGAAGCCCACATGAAAAACTACATAAACTTGATTCTCTCTTTCTCTCTCTCATTGTCCCTCTCTCTTAAAAAAAATAAAAAATAAACCACTGCTAATATTAGAGTCCATGAGGACCCTGAGCAGAAAAAGTTTAGAGAATCAACTATCAGTTCTGTATAGCAATAATTCATTACAAACCTCAATAACCAACCTATCATTTGTAAACAAAACAGCTAAGGCAACATACTATTTTAAGAATAAATTATAACTCTAGATTAACTAAATGATGAAGAAAGAAAGAAGGGTTAAGTGCTAATATTTAAACTATCTTTGCAAGTTACAAAGTTAAAATCACCAGGAATGGTATTAAGCTTACCCAGGTAAATGACTCGCGTAGCATTCACCACAGTTACCTTCCCAATCCACTTAGAAACCAACACTCCACTTTGCCGAGTTTGACTCTTATCCAGACACCAACTTCTTTAATAGAAATTGCCCACATGCCACACAATGCATGGTTGACATATTTTATATTTGCTTAACAGCCTTATTCAATGATTTAAGGCAACTTTTGTAAGGGCAAAATAGTCAAATAATATCCTAATAACAAGATGGTTTTAAAAGGGCACTCAAGACAAAATATGAGTGTGGCATTTTAACATTGATTAGTAGCATGAGTATAATGCAGATATTCCATTTAAAATCTAAATGTGGCATGTCAGTTCTGTTAATGATATGTGCAGATATTTTTTCCAAAGTAAATGGTAAAACCTTATTATGAGGCAAATACGTATTTTTTAAAAATATGCAAGGAAGATTAAGGTAATATTTGTTTGTATTTGTATGTATGTTGAAGTTTCAAGACTCAGGTTAATTTTCATTCTTATCATGAAATTGTCATCATTTGTATATTCTTTAATTGTAAGAGGTGAAACCAACTGTTTCATTATGCATCGTAAGGGCTCAGGAATTTAACTCATGTGCCTGGGAGCATATGCTTTTTAGAAAACATTTTAGTAAATTTTTAGGAAACATTTGGAAGTTGTCATATTTATAACTCCAGAGGGAAAGTGCATCTATTAATTATAATTTAATATGTGGCTGCATATCATTATGTTACCCTGAAAAGTTATATTGGCATACGACTAGTATACATATCTATCTAAATAATGAAAGTATCTATGCATACACATGTATGTGTATGTGCAATACACATGCAAACTACAGTCTTAAGAGAAAATATAATACATGTGCTACGAATTATGACTGATTCTTATTTCCTTTAGCACAATGATGATTAAGTCAAGCATTGAAGTTGACCCAGTTAAAATACTTTTGGAGTTCTACTTGTATTAATAACTTGTTTATGTTGCATTATACTTTGTTTATTTATTTATTTATTAGAGAGAGGGACAGTGAGAGAGAGAGAGAGAAAGAGAGAAACGATTTTTATTTAGTTTTCACATCACTTTCGTTACTCTGAGATTTTGTTGCGTACATGGTGCTGGATTTTGAACCCCTGCACTAGCGCTTGCTGGGCAAGTGGTGTAAACTGCAGAGCCACTGCTCCAGCCCCCCGTTATTTTTTTGAGAGAGGGAAACTGGGAGAGAGAGAGAGAGAGAACCAATTTTTGTCTAGTTTTTCATTTGGCCTCATTACTCCAACACCTCACTGTGCAGGTGGTGCTGTGGTTTGAACCTGCATCCTTGCGTTTGCCAGGCAAGTGCTGCTACTGCCGGGCCACCGCTCCAGTCCATGTTCCATTATTTTGAACAATACTCCATACTATAGAATTTCTACACCATTTGAAATGGAATTTAAGCAGTCAGCATGTATTCTAGTTTCGATGAAGTTCACATTCAATGTGATGCACTTACAAGCAGAAATATTACTAAAAGTTCATGTTATGAGCATAGGTTAGCATGACAGAAAAGATTTAGTCAACTAGCATGATGTCACAAGGCCCTGAGTGGAAGACTATGTAAACAAAACCTGTTACAGGAGCAGAACAAATGCCAGGAAATGCGCCTAGGAGCATTGCCAGAAAATGCAGTGTAGTGAGCAAAACATCAGGGGGTTGGTAGCAGGCCACAGGGGGTCACTCAGTGAGGACCGGGCAGCGCACAGGAGAACATGGGTGTGTCCAGGTGTGTGTGTGTGTGTGTGTGTGTGTGTGTGTGCGTGCCTATGCTGGTGGTGCAAAGAATGAGGACTCCAGTGGATATTCCCTAAAGACAGTCAGCATCTTAGAATTCACCAGCTGGTATAAAGGCAAAAGCCAAAAAAATTTGGACCAGGATCGAGTCATTTGCAGTTGGAAAAGTGGGAGAATAAAATTAGTGAAATCAAAGAATATGTGAAAGTTGACTGTCAGGTTGGAGTAAACAAGAATGAATGTCCTTTGTGAGGAAGCAGTCTAGTTAGAGCGAGGGAACAGGCTCAGTGATAACCCACAATGTGAGCATCTCTTACTGCTGGATCCTTCCTAACTCAGGACAGGAGTGGCTCCAGACTCTGGAGCAGAGCTCAGAACTTGGGGTGTAAAGGGGTTAAGGTTTGGGGGAGTTCAAGAGATCTGAGATGGCAAAGAAGAGAAATGCAAAGGTTGCATAGAGGTACTCGAACTCAAGAAATAAATAACAACCACAATTTTATTCCTGTGGATGCAGATTTTAAAACTATCTGTAACCCGTAACCGTACTTCTGTAAAGAACAATCAGAATTTGAGTTTTATAGTTTTACCGTGAGTCATGTAATTAACTGGACCTGTTTGTACTAGACACCAGCACAACAGAAATAACTTCGAATATTTTATTCTAACCTATCAAGAATTCTAGATGTGCAGAGTTTCTTAAAGGAGTGCTATCACTTAAGTCAGGACAAAAATATAAAGAACTTGGATACTCACTTGTTTTTTGTCTAAGCAGCCTGAGGGCAATGCAGTTTCTGCAAATTCAAACTACTCATTACTTATCTTTCACACAAGAATTATAACAAACTATAAGCTCTAGAGCATCTGAAATAAAGATTTCTTTCTCTACCCACATGCTGGTGAGTTTGTTATATCTCACTGTAGACATTTATTTTCTCTTACATTTTATTGGACAAAATTTGCATTTCAAAGGCCAGTACAGAATGATATATACATAATATTTCATCATTAAAATGAGTTAAATGATTCTTAAACAATTTTTTAAATTTCTAATCTCAAAGTTAATATATTCATACACACACCACCTATAAATGAAATTGTGTGTTTTGACTCTTGAAATTCAAAGGTAAAGCAGTCTAACTAGAATTAATTATGTGAAGATCAATTAATGCAAAATTTTCCATTGTGTTATCACAAATATTATCATTTTTTTCTAATGGTAGTGATTGGAATAGAATTTTATTTATTGCACACAAGTTTGTAAACTTTTTCTGTTAGGACCTAATTTTTTTTTCATGAAAGGCCACAATAAAACTTGGTAGCTTTCATGATGTAGCTCTGCTTCTTCAGCTTTTAACAGCTTCATCGTTCTTTTGTTTGTTTCAGACAAAAAAGCCTTATTCTATTTGAGCAGATTGTTTTAAATGCTTCTTTTCCAAAATTAAGTTTTATCTTTAAGAGAAGGTACAGCTTTTATACCACTTATTCTACAACAAGGAAGCAGGTTTCCTTTTAACCTCTTTGTAGTTTACATGTCAATAAATGACAGACTTCTGCTAGCTAAGCCTCAAGAAAAAATAATGTATTATCACATCCTTCCTGTCCAACATAAACTTAATAACTGAGGTTTATGAATATTTATCATGAGATAAAGCAGTTGAAAAAACAGACAGTACTGCTTTAATTTTCTCGAAGCATTTCTGATATTTATGCAATTTAACACTGATTAATCAGACTACTGAGGCTTTAAAATATAGACTTGCCTGGCTTTGTCATATCTTTTGTGAATCTATCCTTTTTTTGCATGGCAACACATTCTATTTAATTTCCGCTGAAAATTACTCAAAAATTTGCTTGCAGATAGTTTTAGTCTTAGCCAAAGCTTCCACAGGAAGCAAAACTGGACCTGGAATCAATGAGGACAGTAGCCAAGCACAAGCCTTTGAAGTACCATGAAATCTTGAACGATGGGATAGTTTTTATAAAGTGAAATGCACCTCCACATTCCAGAACCTCTGTTGCTTTCAGGTGCTGCTTTGAGCCTCTATTGGTTCCTGCATTTTTCATTCCCAGCGATTTTTTGTGTGTGCTCTTTTCCCAGAGAAAACTTTCCACTGAATTGAAAGCCTGAGAAGGCTTAGGTTCTGATGAATGATAATGAGCATTGTGGAAGATGCCATAAAATTGAGCCAGAGCCACAGGAGTTAATTGTGTGGATGGTAATGAGGCCAGGAAGGCAGCAGATGCTCCAGCCTTTACAATCCAAATCCCACCAACAAATTCCTACCGCAGAAACTGTGAGGGACATCTTGGCACCCTGGAGATGGAGATAGACCCAACCATAGTCACATGCCACCTGCTAGACCTATTGTTAAAATAAAAGTTCCTTTGCAATAGTAAAGTTGTTTGTGGTCCTTTGGAGTGACTTTATGTAAAGTTTTACCATACTAGATCAAAGGAACATCTGATTATAAGGAAGCACTTGCCCCACAAAGCAGTTACTGACTTACAAGGAGAGCTGTTCAGGGTGTTCAGTATCTGACACATATTCTTCTTCTGGCAAACCTCTTGGGACTCCTCCCTGGGCTTTTTTTTTTTTCCTATAACAGCACATTTCTAAGACCATACGGTTTTTTGATGACTTTAAGAAACGTAAAGTGACCTCTCTTTGTGTCCTTACAGAAAAATCAAAAGTGAAAAAGTTTAGAATGTAGAATTATTGTAACTATTCATGTCTAAATAAAAAGATAAAAACTTTTGATGTTTTGAATTGCCTTAGCCAAAATGCTCTGTGAATGACCTATTTTTATCAAGATTGAGTTGTTGCCCAGTGATCATTTAGCAAATTATTATTATTAGCACTTAGCAAATTATCCCTGTTTTAGAAAAATGAATGAACAAAATAGAGGCAAGCAAAATTCAAAATGACCCTCACACACTCGCTGTTCAGGTGTGTGTGGCAGTGTTCTTCCTGGAAGTTGGGCACTTTCCACAAAGACAGGCAGGAAAACAGCATGAAACTCAAGGAACTCTATTATATATAAGTGACCTTAATTTTTGAGGATGATTAGGTCTGCTTTTTCAGAAATCTTGGAATTATATTCCCTGTAGGAAATAGTGAACTCATTGGTAGTATTGGAAAATATAATTAATTTAAAAGGCTACTGCACATATGCCAGATTTGTCCTGCTCATATGGCCCCAGGAGGGAACTTCCCTGTCTCTATGTTAAAGAAAAGATGCTTAAGGCTTCATGTTTTGCTCAACTAGTTGAAGCTCATTGCTATAAATGCAATTAGTTAGGCTGGAATGTCTAAATGCATTGTGTAAAACCTTTGAAAATCATACATTCAAAATGCAGATTTTAGATTGGAATATTTACCTGCTCTGTAATTTATAACGTTATTATCAATTCAGGTATTGGCTCCATGAGCTCAGTGGTGCTGGATTATTCTGTTCGTAAAGACCCAAGATTCTATTGTAAATAAAAAACCGTGTTATTTTCATAACAATAAAATATGTGCTTCTGACTTACTGAGAAGTCAGATATGGAAGCATGTGGGAACAATATGTAAATGCCAAGCAAGCTGTTTATACTGGGTTATGCTCCTGCATAATAATCATAATCCAATCCTAGCAGAAACCTTTTGAATTTAAAACAGTGTGAGTTTCAGCAAAATAGAAAGAACCAGAGCAAAGGTGGTACTTCCTGATCATTTGTGAGAAAGCTCAAATATGTTTACTTTTTTTTTTTTTTTTGCAAATTAGGAATTTCTGTAAGTTTAGCACTATCTAATAAGATCTTTTAAATTATTTTATTGTGCTTTGGTGAGCTGATCTGGAAAAGAAAAAGGAACATTTTGAGATCTGCTTTAATATATTCCTATTACTAGAAGAACATATTAAAACAGGAATGTGCAGCCATTTTATCTATGAAAAATTTGTATTGAGAGGTGTGGAGAATGTGAATATTACTTTATGATTTCATTAAATTCATGTTAGAAATACAGAAAGTGTATGTAGACTATTTATGACTGTTTCTCTTTCAAGAAAATATTGTGCTTCTCCTCCTGTAGAAGCCTGGTGGTGTCCCACACCGCTAGGGTTTTCATAGCACTGGGGGGAACTGAGCGTCTCTTGCGCTCCACTCTTTTTGCTAGAGATTAGTTCAAGAATGATCTTGTGACATTATTCTCAGGTTATGAAGGAAACAATTGGACATCAAAGAACAGGAAGATGAGAGAGACCTGGCTCATGGTGGCCTCACTGAGCTGCTTAATTATTCAGTGCTGGCGAAGTCCTATCTTTTGTATCTTGTATTTGAAATCATAAACTCCTTCTTGACAGTTTTGACTTGGTTCCATTATTTATACACTGATTGTTCCCAACAATTGTAAACATTTCATTATTAAAGCTATAGTAAATATGAAATGAGGAAATACATATGTAAATTGGTGGCCCAAAATAATGTTCAATGGCTATTTATTTTCATTATATTTTAAGACCTTAAGCTTAGGTGACATATTGTTATTTTAGACAGCATTTTTTATAGTAAACAATCTATACTGTTAAATTTGCCCTTTTAATTACATTTTGAAATAGATGTTTTCTAAAATGGTTGACTTTTTTGCACGTTTTCTTGGATGCTTATTTGAGAATCTTCTTTGGGAACTAACTTTTTCTAGATAGACAATACAGTTATAATTGACTAATGTTTTACAATTATCCAAATTAGAAATAGATACAACATGATAATAAAAGATGCACTATGTTCTCATAAATGGTAGACAACTATGTGTCTTATAAGAAGTAGTCATTATTTTCAAACATGGTCCAGCTATCATTTAAAGTATCTTTTATATACAGTCATGTGACACTTAACCACAGGGACACATTATGAGAAATTTATCATTAGGTGATTTTTGTCACTGTAGGGGCATCATAGAGTGTACTTACACGAACTAAGTTCAAAAAAACTTCTCTAGGCAATATGGCCTGATTAGACCACTGCCATATATGGTCTTCATGGATCAAAACATCCCCATATGGTTCATGAATCTAACTCATATACAGTTAGATATTCAAATGTCTATCTGCTTGCTTCCCTGTTGGTTGTAAAGGAATGACAGTCCTATGAATTTCCAGAGATCAGATGTACAGCTAGGTATCTGCTGCAGGTCCACAACCTACTAATCAAGTTTCCCTTTATTTTATGAAATTGTAATTACTCTTAATGAAAGTTGTTCTTCGAAAGAATTCTTTTTCTTTAAAAATTAGGTATATCACAATTAAATAACACTGCTCTTAACTGCCCAATACATAACCTAGATTTTTCCTTCTTGAAAGTAGTTCCAATGACTGATAATCAAGAACTGAATAATTTTTCACAATTTCTAAGAAAATAAGCAACTGGACCCTGAACTTGCAAACTACCTAGCTATATGTATTAATAGCACAGTTTTCTATATAATTGATACTAATATTTCAATGATTATTAATTTTTTCTTCACATGCTGTATTAAAACATCTTTGAAATGAACATAATGAAATATATCCTAAAATAATTGACTTGAATTTCATCTTTTAAGTGGATACTCATATTTTCAAGTCATATTAGTTCCTTTTTATTACTTTTAGAAATCTCACCTTGAGAATAATCATCATTCTATGAACAGTGGGATGCTTCTAGTTGGAATAAGAACATGATTGCATGAATCAGACAAGTATTAGGAGCATCCAGAAATATTGTATATGAAATGCATTTTAGTATCATTGCAAAATAGTTAAGTATTGAATTTTAGTCACATTTCCACCTGCTTTCTTAATCCTGAGCTGGAAATAGCTAAAGATAAATAAGCAATACTCAAGATGTGCTTCCCCATGTCATGAAGAATAATGAATGAGTATTGCCATGGCAAAAATAAAATAAAATAAAGCAAGCTTGTACCCTACATACTTTTGTCAAATGCAAAACACTCAACCTGAGAGTTTTAAACATTTGCACATATACTAACATGGTTAGATGTAAATAACATTACAATAATTTGCTTCAGAAAATGCTGTTGAAAAGGAATTGGACTTTTTCTGAAAAGTATTTTCCATGCTAATGAAAGCTTTATTGCCTAAATGGATAAACAGTATAATAACTGGTATAAAACATTGGATGCAGAAGGAAGTTTAATTTCCCTTCTCTTTCTATGAATTTAACTAAGCAGAAGTTTTCTTATATCTCTTCTACTTACATTCTTGAATTAACGATGCCGAGGCGCTAGCCCTGTCTATGATAATCTTCTCCATATGCCAATTGCCTCTAAACTCCCTGCAGGAGCAAAATCTCACAGGGTATAGAATTTAAGCACCATCACATTAGGATTTCTACCACTTCAGACAATAGATTACTCTTCAGAGCTGTGTGGCTCAAACTTTAATGTGCGTGGGAGTAACCCGAGGATCTTATTAAAATGCACGATGTGTTTAAGTAGGACTTAGTGCTGTCTGAAACTCTGCCTTTCCAACAGTCTTCCAGATGACACCCATGCTGCGCTTGCCAGACCGGGCTTTGAGTAGCACTGCTTCAAACCAAGTACTGAGGCTCAAATCACTTACAGGTTTACTTGCCCCTCAAACCTTCACAGCTCCAACTTCAGGGACACTTCTTGTACTCTTATTCTTGCCTCAGCATAACCACCCTGGTGAGAAGGAACTTCATGGATTCCAGAATAGTTTGGATGATAAATCCTAAAATCACCCTTCCTGACACCTAGTTTAACTTTTCTATCTTGCTGTACGTTTTGATTAGGCTCCAAGTATGTGCCCATTTTCAAAACACAGGATCGCTAGGTGCTGGTTTCACTCGCCTCATTTGAATCTCTAATTTCATAACCTGCCTGGGTTGGAAGGCTTGAAGGCATAAAATGAATAGCAGCTCACCTACACGCTTCTCGTTTGGACTTAGTAGATAGCCTCTGGCCAGATGACTTGGTGCAGGACTGTTGCCAGGACATCCCAAACACTGATTGCCCACACGGACAAAATTGACCTAGCACCTGTCGCTGTATCGTCTGGACTCCAACTCTTGCTGGCCCCAGACTTACACTGCCTCCTGGCATGTTCACAGATGACTCCAGGTATGAGGCCCTCTTATGGGCACTTAGCCTGTTTCATTTTGATCATAGTCTACTGAGATTCTATTTCCTCTCTACAAGTCCCAGGATCGTTTGGGATTCATTCTCATTTCCTAACCCTTGATGTTATGCTGATAAATTGGTTCTAATAAAGAGTTCATATCACTCAATGATTTTTCATTACTATATTTCTTAGTAGATGAGTAAGTGGTATACAGGAACAACATAGATGGGATATGATATGATCAATAAAAGGCTTAAGAGTGCTTTTCCAATGAAACATTATTTGACAAATTTTATCTTTGTCATTGCGAAAATATCATATGCAATTATATCCTTTTGTCTTCCTGCTATAGTGTGACATGACAGTTAAAAAATAAAACTGTTAGCTTAAATGATTTGGGAACAGGAACAGGCAAATACCAGATGTGTAACTGGTCTAATATAAAAGATAATTAAGCTCCTGGCAGAATGTCTTAGTAGTATTATTGGATATTTTTCTAAAGCTCAGAATCTGGAGGTATACTTAGTATAGTTGATTTTGTGGAATTTTCTTTAGGGAAGCGGAAAAGTTTTGAGATCATCATAGTATGGTGATACGGGTTGGTTGTTTCATGAGTGACTTTCATAAATCAAAATGGAGAGAATTTCATCTTTCCAGCATAAAATTATGTAAGCATCTAAACCAAAAGTCTAAAAAGTAACAAGGACTATACATAGAATCCACACATTTTTCTTCAATGGATTTTAGACAGAAAACAGATGTAACAGAGGCTAAGACAAGGAAAACAACCTTCATTTTACTTCAATTCTGGTCTCGCCTTTGTGAAAAATCCTTATCTTTTAAATTCTTAGGAGAATTTTTTATAGCAAATTATTATCATGCCAGTCTCGCACAGGACAACATGGGCTCGGAGAAGTTACATATCTTTTCCAGGACGGCACAGTTATCAGTTGTTGGCACTTGTAATCATACATGTGATGGGCTCAGATAAAAAGCAAGCTCTTTATTTTAGGTGGTTCTGGAGTGTTTGTATTCCTTAATTGTACTAACCTTTGTGTGGTAAAGCCTTTTTCCTTTCCTATATTCCCAGGATACATGGTAGAGTGATTATGTAGGCTTATTTTGGCCATATGGTGTGAACCAGGACCATGCATTCCTTCCACAAGGCATTTGACAACAAATGCTCGGTGGAACGATTGAACTGTTGTGCCAATCTGCAAGATTGCAAGACTCATGTATATATTTGGTGGTGGAAAAGATAATAAATGGTGAGATGGAAATGAATATTTATCTCTTTAACTAGCATTTTTTCATTTTGTATGCTCTAATAAATTATGAATAGCTAAGAATTAAACAAAATCCACATCTGCTATTCAAAAATGTTAGTGATGTTAATCTTGCATTCCAATACTAAAAGAGATAGTATTCTCCATGTAACACAGAGATGTTGGAGCTTACAGTTGGTTCCTAGGGTTCCATTTCACTGCAAAAGATAGGAAAATACTAAAGAATTAAAAACATACAAAGATTAATTTTCTTTAAAACAGAAGTAATCAAAACAGGTGGCATAAGGAAGGTGTTATTAGGGGTGACAGGATTATTAGAGGTGACATATTGCACATACTGGCTGCCATCTTTTCTCCAGCAGCCCAATTAGACTAAAATGGTAAAAGGAGGTTTATGGATAAAATATGCACGACAGGGTGGATGTAGCCAAGTCTCCTCCCAGGAGCACAGGGACATTTTGCACTCAAGTCTAACATCACTTACAATGCCACAGACTTCAAGAGATAGAACCATGTTATTTTTCTTGTCAGCAAAGGCTGCCATGTCAAAGGCAGGTGCAGTTTTAGAAACAGTCAATACATCCTCCTTCACTGCCCATCTGAGAAGCTGCTTTTAGAAAGCTTACCATCTTTTTAATACTGTAAAATTCTAGAAGTGAGCTCCATCAAGTCATCATCAGATGAACACTCATAAACGTTTGTCAGTTTTGATCCCAAAACAAACCCTTCACAGATAATAAATAATCTGGGAGAGAGTGTTGTGTGATGTTTTCTTTGAAGAGAAAACAAATGAGGAAATTTTGAATTGCTGAAACTAACCAAAACTATAAACAAAAGATCCATTTTGAATTTTGTGTTTTTTGAAAGAGAAAACACACACACACACACACACACACACACACACACACACATACCTGTAAGGGCTGGAGTGTGGATGAGTGGTAGAGCACTTGATGTCCAAGACCCTGGGTTCCATCTCCATCACAGCACAAAAGAAAACGTGTGCAGAACAAGGTAATATATTCTGGGGATCGACCGAAAGCACAATACTTTCAAGTAGATACATATAACTTCTCAGGCAGAGATTAGCAAGCTGAAATTGAAATAATATTGAGTGATGATAATATTGCAAGGGAAGAAATCCATTCGTCGTGAAAGGATTCAAAGTTCTTCGAAGATTTACACATTGAAATATATTCTTTATGACTACGTATTAATTCACAGCTTATTTCAAATATTTTGGTAAATTACAGTGAAGCTCTTTTTCACAGTAATTATGTTCAAGCACACTGTTGAAAATAAACGGATTTAAAAAATGGTTTTATTTTTAAAGCCTAGTGGGGGGGAGTCTTCTACATTAAGGTAATCAAATCCAATGCTCTTAGAGTTTTCTGGGGTAGACATCAAATTCACAAAGTAAGCTCTCCTAGAACTAATGGAATTAGATTACCTTTGAATTCTCACCCCAACTTTGAATAGTCACTAATTCCTTTCTTTGCTCTTTTGGAGTCTGTAAAGGGGTTCACTAAGGCCTGAATTGATATAATTATTGGCTCAGATTGTTAGAGATCTAGGCCAGATGGCTATGGGTATCTAATGTCCCCATTGCTTATGGTAGTTTTCCTAGTTTGTCTATAGGGTTTGGGGACCAGCAATTTCAAAGGGCTACAAACTTATAAAACAGTATTATTCATGGGGGCAGAATGCTCATCAGCGTGACCCAATACTAAATACATTCATTACAGACATTTCTCTTCTGCACAATTTGCCACACAGCCCTGGTTTCAGGAGGGGGAAAAGAAGACAATGGCTTATAAAATGCTTTTGAATGCCTAAAAAGAGGGAGAGTTCACGCTGAGACTCCTCTGCTTTCTTTTTTGGAAAGAACCTTCTTAGTGATTTTAGCTGAGCTCTACTGAGAGTAAGCAAAGTGGAAAAATCAGAAAATTACATATATATATATATATGTTTCTGGGGAGCAAAATAGAGACTGGGAGAAAATAAATGGAGAAAAGTGACACTGTGAAACAGCAAATATGTAAGTGGATGGAGACAGCGGAGGAATAATTCAGCAGGTAGGGAAAAAGCAGCAAGAATGAAGCCACAATGACAAACATTAAAGGAATTGCAGAGCAGAAAGAACATCATAAATAATCATATTTTCAAATAAGAACAGCATTATCAGTTGCTGTGACCTGGATAGAGCACAAGCCTCTCGTGATATTTCCAGCATTTGGATGCACACAAAATGCAATTTTCAGTTCAGGCATTTTATTTGTCAGTGTAAACAAGCTTTGGGTTTTTAAAATACATGTCTGTAAAATAGTTCCTAAATAATGCATATATTATAAAAATTTGACTAGTAAACCAGTCCATGTCACCGGAGCATCATTGTAAAGACTTACCACCTATACATTGTAGCTTTTGGTAAAAATTGGCAAGCTAAACCATGAAATATCTTTTAACCAAGATAAATAGAATTTTTTGAAATACAGGACAAAGAAATTTCATGAAGAGTGTTGTCCAGACTCAAAGAAAGGGATGACATAAGGTGGAATCATATCGTTAATGAGTTCCAAATTCAGAGGTGTTCCTTTAAATCTTGCTAATTAAGAAAAATCAAGAGTGCATGATAGCCCCTTTCTTATCTTCAAAGAATACAGATGAAAGAAAACAGAAAATGAAACCTCTTTACTGGTTCTGTTCTTTAAAACAGAGCCCCAAGAAAATCTGCTGGTGAAGGGAGGAAGAGAAAGACCCAAGTATTTGCAGAGGGGGAGGGGAGGGGAAAGGGAGGCGGTCTGCAAAGCATAATTAGAAGCAAGTTTTCAAATTTTATTAAATTCCTCCACCAACCAAATGCACTTAGAGGTATTTTAAGTCAAACCAGCACTTAAGGACTACGAAAAGCAAGACGATTGCCCTGTTTGTGGCAGAAGAAAGGGCAATTAGGAAAACAAAAACAATTTAAAGTGCCAGGGAAATAAAGGCGACCAGAAGTTGATTTAAAGTTTTTCTTCTGTAATTTGTCTCCCCTTTGTCGTGGCACGCTCGGAGAAAGTGAATGCCTATGGACTGCAAGGGGGAGGAGCGCAGAGGAAGGGCTGCCCCTCCCCAGCCCCCCAGCCCGGGCCCCTCTCCCTGCCGCGCGCCCCGCGCCTTCCTCCACCCGGGCTGCTCCAGTCCTTCCCCGCTCCCACCCAGGCTCCCGCCCTCCCTCGCTTTGGTGACTCCATCAGCTTTTGATTTGGAAGCACGCTGATTGGCTGGAAGCGATTCAACACACACCGGGCAAGAGCTTTGTCTGAGTTGAAGTGAAGTTGTACAGATTTTCGACTGGAGTCAGCAATCACCGGTGTTTAGTCTGCAGCCGAGCAGAGAAACGCAGAGAGAATCGCTCCGGAAAGAGACACTGCAGACTGCGCGGGCACCCTGCAATAGATGGATTCCCGCTACACAAGGGGGACAGCGACGCGGAGGTGACACTCTTCTGCCTGGAGAGAGAGGACAAACGGCCAAGCCCCACGCTAGGATCGGACTCCCTGCCGACCTCTGGAAGCCCAGACACGGTGTGTATAAAACAAAAGTTTGCGAGCTATTAATTGCTGTGCCGGGTTATTAAGAGTGGCTTTCAAGTTTCAACTACCAAATGTCGCTTAGCTTTAAGTTGCCAGAGGAAGTTGAGGGGATTGCTTTGCCGTTTTAAGTCGCTCTGTGAGGGGAATCTCATAAACTGACCAATGCACCAAATGAATTCTAAAATGCACTTTAAATTTGCGTTTGCACTCCTGATACTATCTTTCCACCGCGACGTACTGGGCAAGAATTTGAAATACAGGATTTATGAGGAACAGAGGGTTGGATCAGTAATTGCAAGACTATCAGAGGATGTGGCTGATGTTTTATTGAAACTCCCCAATCCTTCTGCTGTGCGTTTCCGAGCCATGCAAAGGGGAAATTCTCCTCTACTTGTAGTAAATGAGAATACTGGGGAAATCAGCATAGGAGCTACAATCGACCGTGAGCAACTGTGCCAGAAAAACTTGAACTGTTCCATAGAGTTCGATGTGATCACTCTGCCCACAGAGCATCTGCAGCTTTTCCACATTGAGGTGGAAGTGCTGGATATTAATGACAATGCTCCCCAGTTCTCAAGACCTCTCATACCTATAGAGATATCCGAGAGTGCGGCGGTGGGGACTCGTATTCCCCTGGACAGTGCATTTGATCCAGATGTTGGGGAAAATTCCCTCCACACGTATTCCCTCTCTCCCAATGATTTTTTTAACATCGAGGTTTGGACCAGGACTGATGGAGCCAAGTATGCAGAACTCATAGTGGTCAGAGAGTTGGATCGGGAGCTGAAGTCCAGCTATGAGCTCCGGCTCACAGCCTCAGACATGGGAGTGCCTCAGAGGTCTGGATCCTCCATACTGAAAATAAGCATTTCAGACTCCAATGACAACAGCCCTGCTTTTGAGCAGCAGTCTTATATAATACAACTCTTAGAAAACTCCCCTATAGGCACTTTACTCCTGGATCTGAATGCCACTGATCCAGATGAGGGCGCTAATGGGAAAATTATGTATTCCTTCAGCAGTCATGTGTCTCCCAAAATCATAGAGACTTTCAAAATTGATTCAGAAAGAGGGCATTTGACTCTTTTCAAGCAAGTGGATTATGAAATCACCAAATCCTATGAGATTGATGTCCAAGCTCAAGATTTGGGTCCAAATTCAATCCCAGCTCATTGCAAAATTATAATTAAGGTTGTTGATGTTAATGACAATAAACCTGAAATTAACATAAATCTTATGTCTCCTGGCAAAGAAGAAATATCTTATATTTTTGAAGGGGATCCTATTGATACATTTGTTGCTTTGGTCAGGGTCCAGGACAAAGATTCTGGGCTAAATGGAGAAGTAGTTTGTAAGCTTCATGGACATGGTCACTTTAAACTTCAAAACACTTACGAGAACAACTATTTGATCTTGACCAATGCCACGCTGGATAGAGAAAAGAGATCTGAATATAGTTTGACTGTAATCGCCGAGGACAAGGGGACACCCAGTCTCTCTACAGTCAAACATTTCACTGTTCAAATCAATGATATAAATGACAATCCACCACGCTTCCAGAGAAGCAGATATGAATTTGTCATCTCAGAGAATAATTCGCCAGGGGCATTTATCGCCACTGTTACAGCCACAGATCCTGATCTTGGAGAAAATGGGCAAGTGACGTATACCATTTTGGAGAACTTTATCCTGGGAAGTTCCATAACTACATATGTAACCATTGATCCATCTAATGGAGCCATCTACGCCCTCAGAATCTTCGATCATGAAGAAGTGAGTCAGATCACATTTGTGGTGGAAGCCAGAGATGGAGGGAGTCCGAAGCAACTTGTAAGCAATACCACAGTTGTGCTCACCATCATTGATGAAAATGACAATGTTCCTGTGGTTATAGGGCCTGTGCTCCACAATAATACTGCCGAGATCTCCATCCCCAAAGGAGCTGAAAGTGGCTTTCATGTCACAAGAATAAGGGCAATTGACAGGGACTCTGGTGCGAATGCTGAACTCAGCTGCTCCATAGTAGCAGGTAACGAGGAGAGTATCTTCATAATTGATCCACAGTCATGTGACATCCATACCAATGTAAGCATGGAATCTGTTCCCTACACAGAGTGGAAGCTCTCAGTCATCATCCAGGACAAAGGCAATCCTCAGCTGCATACCAAAGTCCTTCTGAAGTGCGTGATCTTTGAATACGCAGAATCAGTGACCAGTACAGCAGTGACCTCAGTTGGCCAAGCATCCTTGGATGTCTCCATGATTATAATTATTTCCTTAGGAGCAATTTGTGCAGTGCTCTTGGTTATCATGGTGCTATTTGCAACTAGATGTAACCGAGAAAAGAAAGACACTAGATCCTACAACTGTAGAGTGGCAGAATCAACTTACCAGCACCACCCAAAAAGACCCTCCAGACAGATTCACAAAGGGGACATCACTTTGGTGCCTACAATAAATGGCACTCTGCCCATCCGATCTCATCACAGATCATCTCCATCTTCATCTCCTACCTTAGAAAGAGGGCAGATGGGCAGCCGCCAGAGTCACAACAGTCACCAGTCACTCAACAGTTTGGTGACCATCTCATCGAATCATGTGCCGGAGAATTTCTCACTAGAACTCACCCACGCCACCCCTGCTGTTGAGGTAAGATCATAAAATGCATAGATGCACTATGTCATGTGTTCCTGTTCAGAAAATGTATGTGTATCAGTTTTTAAATGTTTCCATTAATAAGTAACAATATGCAAATTAAACAGGATCAAGCTACATTTGTACATGTAGCAAACACACACATCGAGCATACTGCTTTCAGTTTTTCTTTACTTGCATGTAATATTATGATATCGAAACACAAACTTGAAGCACACAAGGGCCTATCTGATTTTACATCCTCACTTTCCAGGTTCAGATGCTGTACAATGAAAGGTAAAGGGACCTAGTTTATTCTCATTATTGTAATCTCTGCTGAAAAAAAAAAACCTGAGGCCCATGTCAGTGCATGTTACATTTGTCCAGGCTTGTAAATAAATTATTATTTTAACTAGATTTTTTGCACTGCATTCTACAGCATTTTAAAGATATGTTTGCAATTAAGCACTTTGAATATAAAGAAAATCAGAAAGTTATTTAAAAGAGAGACTTTCAAAAATTCAGCTGCACTATTAAGTCATACAAGGCTTCCTGGGATGTATCTCAGTTATATTTATTTGGTGACTAGCTGCACAGCCTGCCACAGTCCAGCATATGCAAATTTTTAAAACAGAGATAACATGTTGAACTCCTTTGTATGAAGTAACACATAACTGCTTTGCCTTGCTTGAAGCATGTGGAGGTTGGTTTCCAGGAATCAGTTCTGTCTATTTGGTTTCCAGCAGGTCTCCCAGCTTCTTTCCATGCTCCACCAAGGGCAATATCAGCCAAGGCCAAGTTTTCGAGGAAACAAATACTCCAGGAGCTATAGGTATGAGTTATTCCTGTGTTTCTGTTAAGTCTCAGATAACGTAAATGCTGAAGGTAAAAACCATATTTTCTGTGATTGATGTTTCTAGATATGCCCTTCAAGACATGGACAAATTTAGCTTGAAAGACAGTGGCCGTGGTGACAGTGAAGCAGGAGACAGTGATTATGATTTGGGGCGAGATTCTCCAATAGACAGGCTGCTGGGTGAGGGATTCAGTGACCTCTTTCTCACAGATGGAAGAATTCCAGCAGGTAAGAGAATAATGATAGATAAGCCTTTGCTTCCAGGTCTGCTCTAACGCCAGCAAGAGGAACATTTCTCCAGTGCTTCGATTTCTTCTTTATTTGTCCTTTTCACTATAGTATTTGTGTCTGCATTCTATTAGTAATATACAGAATTGAGCTACTTTAAAATTATCTTTTTTAAAATTCATGGCAAACAGTTGGGAGAGAAGGAGTTAGCATGAGAGCTTCGTAAGACAAGAAGGAAGGGGTGGGGAGAGAAGAATGGAAAACCAAACCACTTCCCTCCTCTTTCTACCCCATCCAGTAAGCCATCGCACACTCTTGAGCAACTCTTTATAAAATTACTGGGTGGTTGTTTTTATTCAGTCTGTTTTGGTGCATAGTGGTGAACTGGGCTGTAATTTGAAAGTTGCATTTCCTGTGATGGGAACCAACTCAACAACTCAGAGACTAAAATATACTAGCAAAGGTATACTTTAAACACTAAAAATAAGGAAGAATGCATCTTTGTTGGTGGTAAGCATAGAATATTTCTCACTACCTTTCATTTATGTCCATACTGTGATAGCAAGGGAAGAGAGATCTGGGAGGCAGCTATGAAAGCATACAGTTAAATGGAGGAGATTCTGCTAAGTTTTGAAGCACATTTTCCTGAAGGTCCCTTGCCTCCAATTGTAACAGGAGAACCTGAACTAACCCAGTAAATCCTGGCTGCATCACTGTAGAAACCCTGTTCCTAAGGGCTACATGATTAATTCAACCTGCAGGCCCATCAGAGTGTCCCTTTGGCTAAAGAAGTTGTTCCTAACTTCTTTGAATGGGGAGCAAATGACTGCCATTGATAAACGAAAGAAAGGTGGAACTGCAATTCTATTGATCATCTTAGCTCTAACATCCGTTCCCCAAATACAGGTAACTAGTGTAGAAAAGGAACGCGGCTTTTGTAAGTTGTAGTGGTCATTTGGTAGCAGGAGCCCACAGCGGCAGCAGGGATAGTTACCTGCCAGGCCCCTGGGTGGGCTCTGGGCCCAGGCTCAGCCCTCCAGGCCCACTGAATTTCATTACCTGCAGCTCCTCTCCTGAGTCTTTGACCCTGGAATTATTTGGGTGGTGGTGGCCACAGTATATTCATATATTTTTTTTCAGATTAGAAAACCAAAGTTTACAAAGGTTAGAAAATGGATCCCAAATCAGGCGTTTGTACATAGCAGATGGGAGATTTGAACCAATCTCCATCCTCCTTAACACTAATCTAAAAAATTTGCAAATTAATAATATTTTCCCATTAATAGATTGAGTGGCCTATTTGTTCTCATATCCTAAGGACTTAGCAGCCTCACCATGTTTTTAAATATGCTTATTTATGTTGTTCAGCAATAGCAGGGCATCTATGACAGGATGGATGCATGCAGACAGTACTGTCACGTACTACAGCCTCTGTGGGCCCAATCACTTGTGTTTTCCATTTGAATTCATAGGCTCCATGGGCCTATTTGCAGAGAAATCTCTCACTATCCGTGACTTTAGACACCTTACTCTAATATAATCAGATTTATTATTCTTACTTGGGTAATGAAGGAGCTGATTTTCTATAATTCTATGATACTGTGATTCTCACAGAACTCCACCCCTGAAAAAATAATAAATTATTTCAAAAAATAAAAAATAACACAATGGGCATAATATCAATATTGTATTGCATATTGTAAAATTTGTATAAAGTTTATTCATTAAAATTTAAATTTTTCATCATAGTAAAATGGGAAATACACTGCCCCTAGATTCCCTTGCCATTTATGGAATGAAGTATGTTAGTGCCTTTTTAAATTCTAAAATCATATAATTCTCATGGCTAATCATGAGTCTACTTTCTTACTTTCTGTTTTTTATTATTTACTTATTTTTAGTGCTGGAAATTGAACCCAGAGCCTCATGCATGCTAAGCACATGTTCTACCACTTGGTTACACCTCCAGCCCGTATTTCTTTTTACTTTATGAAAAGATGAAGATGCCTCTGTTATTCCTTCCCATATTTTCAAAGTTACCACCTCTATATAGTTCGTGGAAGGAGACTTGTGAGTTATGTACTATTCAAATAATAATAATGAATGTTAAGGAATTAAAATATTAGATTACAATACGTAGACGAGGACTCTACTAAGTAAACAATGTGTCTTGTTTAGTGAATGACTTTAAGTTCCACCCATGTTACACATCTTTTCAATATAAGAGGTCACCATTAACCACTCCACTAACCTGTAGACAACTCTTTAAAACATATCCGACATTTATACAATGATACAATCTAGGTACAGCGAGAGAGCTCTTTTGCTGTGCGTGACGTTGTATTAAGCAGATTATATTAGAAGAGGTACATTTCCCCCTCACTAGCTGCCTGTCTCTGCATGGTGCATGGTCTTAGCTCTCCAAGAGGCACAGAGCACCAGGAAGTCACCCACGGTCCATCCAGGAAGTATATTCGTGTTTGGCCAAAATAGAGGTCAAAGTGCATTTTGAGTACCCATAGATGGTTATTCCTTAATTAGGAGCATCAGTTGGACGACACCTAGTAAGGTATCTAGTCTATTATTCATCCTAGCAACTCCCACAAGCACATTAAGGTACAGAACTTGTCCTTTGTAAACTTAAATTCCGAGGAAATTTCCCAAATAGAGAAAAATGTAAGTCAACATCTGAATGTCATTACCAGAGTTCAGGACCGTTTTCTCTAAAGCATCTGTGTTTTTAGACTTAAGTATCTTATTCCAACCATTCTTCTGCATTAGCCTGTGAACAAATATAGATTATGATGTGCTGCATGGCTTGCCAAAAAGTAGGGTCATTTCTGGTCACTCTTTCCTTTAATTCCCACACTAATACACCACATTCTGAGCAGGAAAGTCAGAAGGCATTTTTCTCTGTCGGCTTATGTTTATCAACTATTTTCATTCTTATTCATTCAACTTTGAATTATAATACTAACCATATGTCTGCAAAATCTCCCTTTTTCCCTTTTCCCAATTTATTTTGCTGAACAAGGATGATTTGTGAAGGCTTTTGATTTCATTCTTTGGATACTCCTTCTTGATTGAGTCCACTCCACTACTCATCATCTGTCATCTGTGAGTACGTCATTGTTTCTCACTTCTTGGTTCCCTGTTCTCCTGGTAGGTGTCATAGCTCTGTCCTGGCCTTTGTTCCATAGTTAGCTTATCATACTAGTGTGAGAGCTGATATTCCTCTCTAGTGGCTCCTCCCTCTGTCAAAATTTTATTTCATACAGCTTAAACAACCTTTTCAGAGCATTCTAATTTACATTTTTCTTTTTTGGCTTGAAATCAATACCTGATTCTTGTTGCTCAGCAACACTGAACGGAAGTATCTTGGTATTCAGAGGCCAGTGAAATCACTCCTGGCTTAGTAAGTCTCATTTTGCCATTTCTGTATCTTTTGCAATTGGTAGCACCAATCCTTTGCCCACGCTGTCCTTCCTACATGATACCCTGGCTTTTCTTCACTTTGTCAATGCAAGGTTTATTTCCAGCTGCTCTCTCTTCATGACATCTTCTCTTTCTCTTTGCTTGGCATGTCCTTAATGTCCTCTGGTTTGGCACTTGAGACATCAATGATCTTATTTGCTGCACTTGACTCAGAAGTTGATCTTACACTTTTGGAGGGCTTGATGCTCTTCACATATTGTGGACTCTTAGTTGATAAGGGACTGGTCACCCGGTGCTAATGACTGGGTAGAAACTTGGCAATTTTTTTCTTATATTCTATATTTTGCTTCCTGCCCTACCTTTACGGTATGGTACAGTGACAAAATGCATAGTCACGTGATGGTAAAGAAGAGCTTCTGCTTCCACCCTGCCCTGCATCCCCTAAGAGAACTTTACTACCTGGTGAGCTTTCAAGGTGTAACAAAACATGAAACCTTAGCTAGTTTCCAGTAAATCCTGATCCCCTGAATGCAGGATGGAACCTTTGTAGTTAAGTTACGTCTATATTGAGAATCTTTTCCAACAGTGCAGTCTCCAGGGAGAAGATAGAGACTGTCAGTGAAACTGCAAGGAACACTCTCCTCCGCACTCCTCCTCTCTCTCTCTCTCTTTTTCTCTCTCTCTCATCTTCCCGTCCTTCTCTCCATTAGTCATTCTTCACAGTTTTTTATTATTTTTCATCGTGAAGTTGATTAATTTATAATTTAAGGCACATTTATTTATTGTATGGAGTTGTAAATAGCATTCACAGTTTAAATATAATTCCTCTGATCAAAATTATTTTTAGCATGAACTGCCAGTTGGTGTTAATCACCCCAATTTTTTTTTTGTATTTTATTGCTGGTTTCTCTATACAGTGAATGAGATCTCTAGGAAACTTTCTCATATTCAGGATTCTTAGAAGCTTATGTAATTCTATGCTCCTCAAATCCATCAGTAAACATTAAAACAAAACAAAGACAATCAAGCAATCAAGAGAGGCCTTCCCAAGCCTAAAACCACAGAGTTAAAGGCCAGAAAACAAATAAAGAGTTGTCAGCAGGTCTGGTCTCCTTCCTTTTGACAGGATGTGAGTAAGACAGAGTGAACAGGTTCCATTTCCATTTTCAGAAATACAGGGAATTAAGAGGAAAAATCATTACCACTATGCTAGTCATTTCACTGATGAGAAAACCTCACTTCTGTGTAAGGCATCCCAGTAACTTTCAACTCACGTCAAATGATGGAAAAAAAGAAAAACACTTGGTGCATACTTTCAAGTGGTAATAATGTAGGAAGTCAAGACATCTGAGTCTGCTTTTATAAAGTCACCCTTGCTTATTTGAATTTAAACTGCCCAAATAGTAAAACTACACGGTGCTTCTGCATCCTTTGCACCCTGCACTCTGACCTGCAGAGTACCTGCACTTTGCCACACTGCCCCACACTTCTGTCTTTCCAGCCTCCTTAGAGTTCCAGCTGTTTCCCTCACAACACTTGCTCTCTTTTTGATTCCTCAACTCTTCTCCATTTCCATGAAGTACTGAGGTCCAGAGGGAATTTAAGAATAGAAGCATCTTGAAAAGTTCCTGGGATGAAGAACAGTGATTTCTACACCTTTAAACAACAACCATTATTTTTCCTTTCCTGAAACTCACATTACTTTCTTCACTTTTCATCAGAAGATGTGTAGTGACCGTGGATTCTAGGCAGTTACTGCAGCAGGTGGTGGGGATACTGCAGCCAGGGCAGTGGACCACTTCCTTCCCTGCCGAGGGACCTGGCATTCCTCCAGAGCATCCCTTTGGTGATAATTTGGGAGGAAGAGAAATCTTGCTTAAGCAGCCAGATTTATAAATATGGCTCTGAATATAAGGGTATGGCTAATACCAATCCATTTTTTTTCAAACCTAAGAGAATCACTTTGCATTTTCCAAAATTCTTTTCTTTGGTCTAAAATGATACCATGATAATGATATCACATCTTTTGAAATAAATGGATGATTTGAGTGGCAGATATTCCATCTTTGCATTTCCTAGTTTTCATAAGTTTTAGTTATTGTATTTGTTAAATTTAGAGAGTTGTTGGGAGTGTGGCCCGAGTGGAGGTGCTGATATCTATGCCTGCAGGTGACCACACTCTCTGAGAGATTGCACGTTCAGTGACAGATGCAATGAGACAAGTTCCGTTTTAATATTTTTTATTTAACACAGCACTTGAGGGTATTAATGTCACAATTCTCAAGGGATGTCACACTACAAATCACACTCTCCTATATTCTTATCTTACTTAGTCACAGCACACATAATATAATCTAATAACTACACACCACTTATAGGCTATTCTTAACACAATAAGCTCAAGGCAATAAGTAAGGAAGAATAAGCTCATAGTCCTCTCACCAGGATTGGTGTGAAGTCCATGGTTACCAGCAGAATGCACGCAGAGTTGGCAGGTCAGGCACTCTCCGGGAGGGTGGAGTTCAGGTTGCTGGGTTCCCTGTAGCAAGGTGCTTCAGACTGGCAGGTCAAGCAGGTTGCCAGGGGATGGAGAGGAGGCATGCAATGAGCCTAAGGACCAATGTCAATATGCTTCCATGTAGAGCATGTCTCCGATTCCTTGGTTGCAGGCCTAGGTTTTTATCATCTTTTTGTGAGGTTCAGGCCCAAGTTTGGGTTTTCTCATTAGTATGGATTTTTGGGTAGGTCTTACTTGGTTAGCATGATAAGGGTCTGGGCCAAGGAAATTTCTAGCACATTCCAGGGATTGCCTTACAGCTGTTAATCTGCTGCGAGTTTACTGCTATCCGGTACAACGTAGGAGCTGTGACTCAGGCTGAGTTGCTTCACTGCGTGACTTGCGTTTTGGAAGCTTGCTCTGTGTACTAGACTATGTCTCTGTCACTCTGGACAAGAATTTTCCCCCACTATTTTTCTGCTTTTCTCATGTGTATATTTCCATTGTGTGGCCACTCACATTCCAATACAGATCAGATGTGTGAGTAATGGATTTTTTTTTTAAAGAGAAAGAGAGCGAGAGAGGACAGAACCAAATTTTATTTAGTTTTTCATGTGGCTTTCCTTGCTCTGACACTTTGTTGTGTACATGGTGCTGGGGTTTGAACCCACATCCTTGCACATGTCAGGCAAGCGCCGGAACCACTAAGCCACTGCTCCAGTCCAGTAATGATTTTTCATATACTTCAACTTTTGGTGACTTTTTCATTTGAATATTAATGTAGATTGAAGCTTTCAAAGGAGACTTCATGACGGAGTGGCTGCAGATGCTCAATAGTTAGGAATACTTCTCACTGCTATTTTGAGTAATAAAACAGTAAATAAGTAACCTTTGAGAGAGGTTAACAAGTATAACTACCTGTTCCTCAATTATATTTTCAGTGACGCCATTAAAACTAAAGCAGATCAGGTAAATGTCAGTACCAAGACAGTCACATGAGGCATCACTGAGGATTTCTGGTGGCATTATATAGCTAAGGATTCCACCTCAAAAGTTGACTTTTCAGAACCTGTGTCCAGCTTTTACTTCATTATCCACAGCTTAGCTGTTTTCCAGTTATTTTCATGTATAAATTATCCATTCCTTTTGTCATTATTTAGGTAGAGAATATTTCTGAGAAGTTTGAGAGATAGCCCCCATTTCCTCAAACAATGAGAAAAATAATACACCAGCAGATAGGACTTTGGGATACCTGTAAATACTGTCTTCAAATTAAAACTATAACTGTGGTCCAGGTAATGTATCTCATAGCAGGCTAGCATCATAGAGACAGTTTAAACTTCTCTCATTGTATCTAAACAAAATAAAAAAAATAAATGAATAAAAAGTAAAAAGAAAATGCTGGGTGCCTTCCTGCACGCCTGTAATCTCAATGACTCAGTAGGCTGAGGCAGGAGGATCCCAAATTCAAAGCCAGCCTCAGCAGCTTAGGCCCTAGGTACCTTAGCAAGACACTGTCTCAAAACTTAAAAAGTAAATACATAAAAGGGGGGGGGGTTGCCGGGAATGTGGCTCAGTCTCTAAGAGCCCTGGTTTCAAAACAAAAGCATTTTCTCAACATTTGGTGTTCTGCAACCTGTAATAACGAATCCCCAATGCTTTCCTTGAGCGCAGCTATGAGGCTGTGCACGGAGGAGTGCCGGGTCCTGGGCCACTCGGACCAGTGCTGGATGCCCCCGCTGCCCTCGCCCTCCGCGGACTACAGGAGCAACATGTTCATCCCCGGGGAGGAGTTCCCCTCGCAGCCGCAGCAGCAGCAGCACCCGCACCCGAGCCTGGGGGACGACGCCCAGCCCGCGGAAGCCGGCGAGAAGAAGAAGAGCTTTTCCACCTTCGGGAAGGACTCCCCGAACGAGGAGGACCCCGGGGACGCCAGCACGTCCTCCCTGCTGTCGGAGATGAGCAGCGTGTTCCAGCGCCTCCTGCCCCCCTCGCTGGACACCTGCGCCGACTGCGGCGAGGGGGATCGCGCCAACTCGCTGGAGCGCAGGAAGGGAGCCGCGCCCGCCAAGCCCGGGGGCTACCCGCCGGGGGTGGCGGCCTGGGCAGCCAGCACGCACTTCCAGAACCCCGCCGCCCCCGCGGGGCCCCCGCTGGGGACCCACTCCAGCGTGCAGCCCTCGTCCAAGTGGCTGCCCGCCATGGAGGAGATCCCCGAGAATTACGAGGAAGACGATTTCGACAACGTGCTCAACCACCTGAGCGACGGCAAGCACGAACTGATGGACGCCAGCGAGCTGGTGGCCGAGATCAACAAACTGCTCCAGGACGTGCGCCAGAGCTAGGGGACCTCAGCCAGGCGCTGGTCTCTCCATGGATCTATGGAGAACGGGGACGGGAAAACCCTGAAAGAACTGGCCGTTGCCAAATAGTTGCATTTATCATAAATGTGTCTGTGTATATTGAATATTAAATACTGTATTTTCGTATGTACACAATGCAAGTGTGATTATTTTAATCTGTATTTTAAAAATACATTTGTACCTTATATTTATGTGTAATTTAACGAACAAATTTTATTTTTTTACTCCCATGACAAACATGTCGTTCCTAATCACGTAGAAACTAGCCACTCTTGAAATCTGATATACTATTCAACCACCAAGTGTAAAAGTTCTGCTTAGATTAGTTAGGTTGGGGTGGAATTATTACGCTGTACGAACAACCCCACTAATGCATTGCATAATTCTTTGTTCCATTAAGCTATCCATCTTCTTTTCAATACTTATAAAAAATTAAGCATTGGTAAAAATGTTATGCTATTTTATTATTATTATTTTCTCTGCTCTCTGGTAGCACCCGTAGTTCAACTCTTACAGCAAAATTGAAGAAGGAAGAGAAATTTTGTTTGAGGACTAGAAAGCATCTTGCATATTTATGAGATGGCTTTCTCAACTTAATCATTCACAGACAGTGATGTAAGCAGGAATAAAGTCATATTTTTATTAATTCTATGCCCAGGCAGGACATTGCACTGACCTGGTTTTGAGAGTACCTTCCTGAACTTATAATTAAGGCAAACAAGGAATTTGTAACCAGAGATGCCATCAAAGGAACTGGAATCTGCCTTTTAAATGGATAACAATGTGTATAATGGACAAAATTATGCCAGGGTAGCTACTAGGGTAGTAAATATAATGGATTCATTTTGAAACCATTCTATTTGAATCATTCCCTCTTTCACAATACTTGAAAATTTTTCTCTTTTGCATTTTTTTCTGTAACTATTCACTTTTAGCTTTTGTCTCCAGTGCATGATTTCATATTTTGTTGTATTTTTAGTATATGAGCATTTATAAAATCACATTTTTGTTATTGCAATTTTGTTCTATTTGTTGTGTGCCAAATGAGAAGTTCTTTATTTATTGTGCTGTTATCTCTCTGTGTGGAATGCCTTGGTAAGAGAGATCCTTATTATGACTATTTTCATTTATGATCAAGCTTCTATCAATGTTATTTCTCTTAATACACTATCTTGATTGTACTCTCCAGAAAATTTTACTGTCAGTGAAAAATAAAAGAAAAATTAAATTAAAACTAAGGAACTGTCCTTAAGTCAGAGTCCTGTTCCTATGTTTGTGTTGAAAAGGTGAGTATGGGAGCTGGAGCGGTGGCTCAGCGGTTTAGGCGCTTGCCTGGCAAGCACGAGGACCAGGGTTCAAACCCCAGCACCATGTACACAACAGAGTGTTGGAGCAACTAAAGCCATGTGAAAAACTCAATAAAGTTGTTCCTCTCTTTCTCTGTCTCTCTCACTGTCCCTCTCTCTTTATAAAAGAAAAGGTGAGTATGCACCCTACTTCCTGAGAAGGTGACTCCCGTGCTGGCTTTTAGTTAATAGGGAGGGGACATCCAGCTGGCTTGGCAAATGAGAACAACAATGGAAACAAATTTGCCATCTGTCATGGGAATGAAAATAGTCAATCATATTCCAAGTGTCTTAAATAATCTGAATCTCTCTAGAGTACAAAGAAAAAAAAGAAACAATAATTGCTGAAATATTTTTCAAATCACACACAGACACAAATAATTTCTCAGAAGTTTTTGTATTAAGTTGTGTTGTGCAAGAAAAAAAATGGTATCCTCAACAATCTTTCCAAGAGGCTAAACTATCCTCCCCAGCTTACCAGCAGAGAATTAAAATAGTAGGAAAGTTAAATAACCTAAAGTGGCTAAACCCAAGACATTTGAATTCTTAAATGAGTACCACATTAGACAGAATGTATTCTCTCTTTCAAAAGCCGCATTTGCCTTCGTTGGAGGGATCGCAATTACAAGTGAAATTTCAGATTATTTTTCAGTAAATTACACACAAATGTTAACCACATTTAAATACATTTTGCCTTTCAATTTCACTTCCTTTCGGTTCATATTATCATTAAGGAAAATACTTTTATAACCTCACTGTTCTTCATTTAAAGCATCAACAGTAATTGAGGAACTAAAGATGGAAATAGATAGTTTGAGTATGTGAAGTAAATAAAAATGCAGTATTATATTCAACACAAACCCTTTGTATATCATCCTTACACAGAGCAGTCCACATCACCAGCATCTTGTTTCTCCAGCCTTCTCCATTTATTATTGCTTCCCATGTGCACCATTTAGGGAAATATTAGTGCAAGATTTCGGCCTTCACTCATATTCCTTTTGTTGGTAATATTTTAGCAAGAGCTGGGATGCCTGGATCTATCACAGCAGTAGAACTTCTCCTCCAGTTTATGTCTCCACTTCTGTTTTCTTAAAAAGAGAGAAGGACAGTGTGAGAGAAAGAGAGAGAGAGAATCAATTTTTATTGAGTTTTTCACATGGTTTTTGTTGCCCTGACACTTAGCTGCAGTACATGGGTGCTGGGGTTTGAACCGGTGTACTTGCACATGCCAGGAAGCACCGTAACTGCCTAGCCACTGCTCCAGCCCCATGTCTCCACTTTTTTGATAACACACCTCTCTTCAGATTGAAACAAATGAAAAAGCAATTAAAGATTCCTTTCTCCATTCATTATTCCGTAACCCCTCTGGCCTCACTGGATTCCTTTAAATATTTTTCAGTGATAATCATCTATTAAAGGAATTATTTGCAAAAATGTAATTCAACACTTCATCTGTTGCTTACAAATCCTCTTTTAAATGCTTATTTACAGAATGATTAGAATTAGTGTTCTTCAAATTCTTGCAAGTAATTAGAATTATGATTCATTTATTCAGTTCTTTCTTATATTTGACAGATGGGGCTTAATACTTTGTTAATCATTGAAATTCTTACTTTTTCCTTTCAAGTATATATCAAATTTACCCTTTACTATTAGATAATTGTTAAGGCAGAAGCTGGGGGACTTATCATATTGGAGTCAATGATTCAGGGACAGTTATGAAAAGCAATTCAGTGTCCTTGTTCCATTCTTTAGTACTAATGTCCTAAGATACTCAAAGTTAAGTTTGATTATTGACAGATAAAAATTCAAAGGAGCCCCAAAAGCCAAGTATTTCCACACTGAATTATTTGCATGGGGGAAAGGTGCTTTAATCTGGTAAGCACCAGAGGTCCTGTGTGACCTCATATTTGGTTATTCAGTATTTTTATGTAGTGTTCCCTTGTATGTAATAAATTTGTATGGTCTTTCAAAAAGTGATTCAAGACTGTTGAAAATGTTTTTAAATTTCCATACCAATTCAGGAGATTTTAATAATGTATCTTCACAAAATTAACAATTAAGGAGAGTAAACTCTGAATGAGCAATAAATAAAATTAACATTAAATTAAATGAATGTCTTAAAATTTGACAAGTTTCAAAAATAATTTGAAAAGAGTGGTCATTTCAAAATAGCTAGCTTATTTGAATTTCTTAATTGAAGATTAAACTCACAAAATAAAACTTCCTTTAGGTTCTCAAGCTATCTTAAGTATTGAAAGTGTAAGATACCAAAAAATTATAATAATTTATAATGTATTAGGATTTCTCTGTGATTAGTAGAAATAATTTTATGTGCTTATATAATATGCAGTTTTTTTTTTAATTGAGTTTTTCACATGGCTTTTGTGGGTCTTACACTTAATTGTATACGTGGGTACCGGAGTTTGAACCCATGTACTTTCCCATGCCAGGCAAGCACTGTGACCACCAAGCCACCGCTCCAGGCCCGCATATGAAGTTTTAATTTGATAAATTAGTCTACTTGGGTCACTGATGAATCACCTACTTCAGCTAAATTCCTGAAATGAATACTTTTTCTGAAGTAACTATGGATAGCACTACACAGCAATTGAAAACTGTATTGAGCAAAATGTATTTCATTCTTTATCTGTGTAACTGGAGTCACAGCCAAGCACGCATACTCTAAATACTAGAACAAAGAGGAATCACTAATATAATCTAAGCAACAGCAACAAAAACATTGCATAGACATACAGTATATAACAGATGTGAAACGTGTGTATTACTCAATTTATTACATTTTTATTATGTTCTAACTTTTATGGCTGGTGGAGCTGTTTAAAAAAACTTAATGGGAAGCTGGAATCACAAAAATTGCTACCAAAATTTATGTACTTTCTGACTTTTAGAATCCTATTTTGGCATTTCAAAATAATAGTTTTATCTTTCCTTTTATGAGTTCTAAAAGATGCTCTAAATTCTTGTTGCTTTCTCAGATTTTATCTCCTCAATTTATTTATTTAATGTAATAGTCCTTGATAGTTTTACTGTTTGCATTTATAGCACCCCTCTCCAAATTTCTACATGTATACAGTTTCTCATATAATCACTTAGATATTTATCACTTTTCCTGGGGTCTATTCTTTATTATTGATATAATAGGGATTATATTTTATATAAAAAGCTATTACTTTTCATTTTCAATGAAACTTGCTCTTCTGATTCATTGACTTAATAGAAGGGTAAATTTATATAATCAAGGAAAAAAGGGGGTTATTTTTCTTTTGTCCTGAGTTTTAAATGAAATATGTGAGTACCTAAAAATTTCAGTTTTTACAAACTGGTTTTTTAGGGAGGAAACCATGATTTCTGGGTTTTTCTTCTTCTTCTTTTTTTAATATAAAACACTTTTCTATATGTATGAAAAGTTTGGCTGGGAAAGGTGAGCTTGGAAGTTCACTGTAAGCTGAACTTACAAGCAGGAATAAATTAGAATACTGAGTAAGAAAGGCCCCTTGCCATGGGGTTGGGGAAAGCTAATTGTTGCGAGTATAAAAACCTGGGACTTAATGAATCAAGGAGGACAAAATGTCAGATGTTAGTGTCTTTTCTATCCCCACTGGGAACGATCTTCAGAAGAAGCTACAGGACAAAGGTTGGGACCACATTTCTCCCTCCCTGACCCTCCTCACCGCACAAGAACACAGCCATGGAGAAGGCAGTGTGGAGGTGCCAGAATCTGGGAAGCAGTTTACCTCCTCAGTGCCTGGTTTAGCCAGCTGTTTTGTTGCTGTGACCCACGGACCTGACAAGAAAAATTTTTAGAGGAAAGTTTTATTTGGGATTCACAGTTTTAGAGGTCTGAATCCATAAAAGGCCAGCTCCATTCCTTGGGGCTGAAGGTGAGGCTGAACATCATGGCGGGAGAGTGTGGCAAAGGGAAGTGGGTCAAGGCATGGCAGAGACACAGACTCCACTACAGATACAAAATATATACCCTGCAGGCACACCCCCTACGATCCACCCCCTCCAACACACCCTATAGAATCCAGGTACCAGTTAACCCCTATTAGTCTCCTATAACCCAGTCATTTCACCGCAGCCTTGCAGGACTGTCTCTCACAAGCTTTACCAGTGCCTTTGAATGGTTCTTTGGCCTGTATCTAAATAGGGGAGGGGGTCGATAGTATAAACCCTACTACATTCCACAGTGCTTTTATCTAAATGAGGGCAGGGTTTCTAAAAGCACCAGGTACATTCTTGTTTTATTAAAAAGGTACATTCTGCAGCTTAAAATAGCTAACCACAAGATATTCCAGGCAGAAACAGCACAGAACTTTCCTATGGAAGTAGGTCTTTATATTAGACAGTGTTTTAGGTTCTAAATTATCGACATAACTTCCAGTAAATCTTGTTAAATGTGAGGAAATAAATCTGAAATTTGCAATTAAGAATGTGTTATGAATTCTAAACAGAAAAACATTTTGCTGGCTCCTACCTCGTGATTTGGATCTTTCCTGCAAACATGTCCTGGAGGCTTTCTGTTTTAGTTAGCTTTTGCATTGCTGTGCCCGAAATACCCTACAAGAACAGCTGAGCGAAGGGAAACTGTATCTGTGATGCAGTTTCAGAGGTCTCAGTCCATAGACGGCCGACTCTGTTGCTCTGGGTCCAAGATGAAGCAGAACCTCATGGTGGAAAGGCATAGGGGTGGAAGCAGCTCAGCTTGTAGCTGAACAGGAAGCAGATAGTGGGGGGAAGGTAACTCAGGGAAGGTGCACTCTTCCAGGGCATGCCCCCGTAACTCTCCTCCCCTGAGCCATGCCCGGCCTGCCTGCAGTGACCACTCAGCTCATTCATACTGTATTGGGCTGATTCAATCACAGCTCTTGTAATCTAACCATTTACCTCTGAATTTTCCTGGGCTGGTACACATTTGGAGGAACACCTCTTATCCAAACCGTCAGCGTGGAGTTTGCCAAATTGCTCTACAGACTTGTGGTGATTGCCAAGGGTGTGTGTGTGGGGGGGTGAAAGTACACAAGGGACCATCTGGCGATGAGCCAAGGGTCTGTTGCTGTAGGAGATGGCGACCAAGGACCAGCTGCCTCATGTACTCTGTCCTCTTCCTCCCCTCTGCATGCTGGGTCCTCCCTTCTGCTTGGCTGGTATCTGAATGGAGGGACCACACAGGATCATGCCTGCATTCAACAGATAACTGCACTTACTCCTTGTCTGACTCTGCTTGGTGTTTGAGAGATATTCATGAGCAAATCAGACCAAAGGACACCAGGTTGTGACTGTTAGGACAGGATGGGCCACACTCACTGTGCACGTAGACCCTTGCCAGCATCAGCGAAAAGCAGTGGAGGATAGAGACCTGGCCAGAGGCCCTGATTTGCTACCAACACACTCCAGGGCCCCAAAGGTCCCTAGCCTGTTACTGATTGTTAAACAGGTGAATGATTTTATGCTGCTTCTTACAGGTTAGACATTGAAAAACTACTGCATTGCCATCATTAAAAATCAAGTTGTTTTCCAAATATGGTTAAGTATTAAATCTGGAAGAATTAAGATAATATTAATTGGCAACATTCAGTGTTTTCTACCATCAGGAGGAACTGAAAATCAAGGAAAACTGGAACCAAATAGAAGTGTATATGTTCTTTCTTCTTCTTCTTCTTTTTTTTAATAGAAAGGGACAGTGAGAGAGAGAGAGAGAGAGAGAGAGAGAACAATAGAATCAACTTTGTTTAGTTTGCCATGTGACTTTCATTGCTGCAACACTTCACTGCGTACATAGTGCTGGGATTTGAACCCGTGTATTCACCCATGCCAGGCAAGCACCATAACTGCTGAGCCACCACTCCAGCCCTGTGTATGCTATTTCTATTGTAATTTCCTAAGAACCAATTAGACACTTGGGGATATTTTGCCCTTTTTTGGAGGTGCACGTGCTTTTGGTAGATCAGACAATGCAGTTGAATTCTCCAGGCTGATTTTGCACCCTCCCCACTTTCAGACAGTGTGTGCTGAATACATACGTCACATAACATGGGCATAATGTGGCATCCACACTGTGATGTTAGTAACAGCAATAGCACCATTCATCTCACAGGACTACTGCACGAGTCAAGTGAAAGAAAAAGATCTTTATGTTCAAAGATGAAGAAGGGGAAATTTATAACTGGGGAGATTTGTCTCCTTGTGTGTGTCATTGTTCTATGACAGGGCTCATTAGCTCAGGTGTGTGTGAAGATACAGAGAAGCAAATAAGAAGATTCTCCCTCCTCTGAGGTCTTACCAAATGAATGAAAAGAAAATAAGTAATTTTATATAAAAAATAGAAATCATGGTCTATATTGGTACGGAAGGTTGACAAATACAAAAAAATAAACTCAAAATGAATAACTTTTCAAATCTAGTAGAAATTTCTTTCATCTCACACCACAGCCAGTGTTCGGGGAGGAATAAATCCTGAGGGAGTAATCCTCCTTCAAGAGATCATTTGGGGACCCACCTCATGGAGACTGTACCATCCTGAGTTCATAATTTGGGAGGGATCTCATTACCAGCCAGACAAAAGGAAAATGATGGAGCTGTGTGCTTAGTGTGTCATGAAAATGTCATGTCACTTCCACTGTGCTATGGTTTGAATGAGAGGTGTCCCCCAAAAGCTCATGTGTGACAATTCAGGAAGGCTAAAGTGAAATTTTTGGGTTAGAAAACACTCTCACCAATCAGTGAGTTGATTCTTTATGGGAGTTAACCGGTGACTGTAGGCAGGTAGGGTGTGGCTAGAGGAGGCGGGTCATTGGCGGTGTGCCTTGCGGGTATATATTCTGCTTCTGGTGTGGAGCTGCTCTGTGTTCTGCTTCTTGACGTGACCCCCTCAAGCTCCCCACTTCCTGCAGCCATGCTGTTCAGACTCACCTCAAGCCCCCCAGAGAAAAGAGCCTGCCCTCCACGTACTGGGACCTCTGAAAGCATGAGCACCTAAATAAACTTTTCTTCCTAAAAATTGTTCTTCTCAGTTCTGTTCATCACAGCAATGAGAAGCTACTAAAATGGAAGTTAATACCAAGAGTGCAGTCATTTGCTGTGACTAACCTGACCATGTGGTTCAGAAGCTTTTAGTACTTTTTGCAATTTGTGGGGGGAGTTTTGACCTGTTTGACAGTGCAAGCTGGAAAAGCTTGAGATTGTAAGCAGAGCCTAATGGGCAAGTCTGGTGGGAGCTCAGAAGACCAGGAAGCCCATAGGACTGTGCACAGTAAAGACAGGGTTCAAGAGGTTTCAGAGGAGAAGGAGGACTCTACTGGAAATTGGACTAAAGGCCATTCCTGTTATGTTCTGGCTAAGAAGTTGTGTGCATTTTCCCCATGTCTGGAGATGTTCTCTGAGCCTGATTTTAAAGGTGATCTACTTCTTAATCTGGTGAAAGAAATTTCCAGGCAGAGTAGCAATCAGACGACTGCATGGGTGGTCATATCAGGACCATAAGGCAGTGGAGAAAGATTTGAAAAACTTGGACTTGAATAGTGAGAGCAAAACTGAGGCCAAGGAAGTGGCTGTTGTCAAAGACATCACTGCCACTAAAGAATCAAAGACTTTGCCCAGAGGCAATAAGAAAGGTGGGGGGAGGGCATCTCAGGAACTGACAAGACTACACCCATCTCAAGCTCAAAGGAGTAAAAATTCCTTTAAGAAGGGACAAGTGGGGTACCCTGCTTGCACAGGGTTGCCCAGGAAGGTTTTTCAACCTGCTCAGACACCTGGACACTCTGACACTGCTGCAGCCAGGGTCCCTGGAGGGTGGCTACTGCTCGAGATGGCAGCAGATATTGGTGGCAACCACGTGGTGCTAGTTCTGCAGGATTGCGGGATGCTGGAGGTAGGGGGTCATGAGGCTTCCACCAAGATTTCAAAGGAAGGCCAGGCAGGCCAGGCAATGTGCCCCAGGGTAGAGGTACCTGTGGGTAGCCTCTGTGAGGGCAATGCAGGGAGATTCGAGGAGGAAGCTGAAGCTGTGGTGGAGACCCCCAGGAATTAAAAATTGCCAGTACCATGCAACCACTGCTGAAGAAAGCTGCATGAATCGAGCACAGACAAGCCAATGGAGAGGCCATGCAGACGCAGCCACCAAGGCCACATGGGCGGAGCTACACAACATGATGCCTCATGGTCCACGTCCCAGAGCTGGAGCTACAGTACTCGTTGGCCAGCTGGATTTCAGACTTGTTTTGGGCCCATCTCTTCTTTGTATGCCTCTGTTTGTGCGAATGCAATATTTCCTATGTGCCTTTATATATTGGACATATGTAACTTGATTTGTTTTTTCATAGGAGTTCACATTTAGAGTTTGCCTTGAGTCTCAGAGGAGACTTTAGTCTTGGACTTTTGGGAAATCTTGGAACTGTGAGACTATGACTCTTGGAAATGGACTAATGTATTTTGCATTGTCAGATTGATAAACTTTCTGGGGCCTGGGACAGAGTGTTATGATTTGACTGTGCGGTGTCCCCCAAAAGCTCACATGTGACAATTTGGAAAAACAGAGGTGAAATGATTGGGTTAGAAAAGACAACCCAATAAGTGAGTTTATCCCCTTTTGGGGATTAACTGGCAGCTGTAGGCTGGTGTGTGTGGCTGGAGGAGGTGGGTCACTGGGGGTGCATCTTGGGGTATATATTCTGTGTCTGGAGTGGAACTGCTCTCTGCTGTGCTTCCTGATGGGACACCTCCAGCTCCCTGTACCCTGGAGCCACGCTGCTGCCATGCTGTTCAACCTTACCTTGAGCCCCCAGGAATGGAGCTGACTGTCCATGCACTGGGACCTCTGAAAACTCTACATAAGCCTTTCCTCCTAAAAATGGTTCTTGTGAGGTCTGTTCATCACACTGGGAACTAGGTGGTTTTTCACAATCTCACGGCCACAGAGGGAAGCTTTGAAGCTGGATGCTGGATTTCGGTGAGCAGCACTGGGTGCACCACACCGTTGCCGGAAGGTCTTGCACATTCACTGTCACTGTGAGTCATTCATATAATGTCTGCTGTACCGTTCAGTCCACTTTCCTAAGTCTCACTCTAGAATCTCAGGACTTGGAAGTAAGGGTAATATGTTCCTATTTGTCATTTTTTCTTGTGCCTCCGCAGATTACTTCATTTTTGGCTATTCAAAGGTATTCAATCTATGAAGAAGTAAGCAAATATGATAAAAAGAATAGCTTTTAAATTCTATACGCACCCTACATGGTCATTTCTAGTTTGCCAGAGGGGCAAGGGCAGGGAGTGACATTCTACAGCAAAGTGTTGCTAGATCTCTTAATTACACAATAAACATTTTTTTCAAAATAAATATGATAGATCATTCTTTTCCAAATTCCAGTAGGTATCCTAGAAGTGCTTCTCTGGCTGTGCAGGGGAGAAGTTTGAGGGTAGAGGTCGCCTCTAGAGGGAGGAGAATTTTTAAGGTACTGATTGGGGCTCACACATTGTATTGTCAAAACTCATGAAAATGCAGATTTAACCTCTGTGAATTTTCTTGCATGCAAAATATACCTCAGTATAATTGTAAAAAGAAAAAAATGCAAATTAAAACGCATGACAAATTACGAAAGAATAAAGACAGCAAGGGGCCTTCTTACTGACCCAAATCAATTCAATTCTACAAGTCAGTTCAAAGTAGCCAGCAAAGTATTGTCAGCCAAGTGACACTGGCAGAAATTGGCTCACTGTGACTTTGCCTCCTGTCTTTCTCTTAAAAACTTCGGGGAATAACATATAAGTAGATCCAATGGATGCCATCTGAGTACTTTCTTTGTTGACCAGGGCCACAGTGCGGAAGACACTATCATGGACACAGACCACTGAATGTCACTGAAGCCTTCCATGTTTAGGAGAAAGCTTGGATTTTAATTTTGTTCTGCTTTGACAGAAACCCAGATTAGTTCCTGTCACACTGAGGAGAAATCTATTTGCTTTTCCAAGGGAGGTGCTATTATAGGAAAGCAGGTACACCAAAACCCCTCTAATCTATATGTAATAAATATATGTGTGAAAGAGACAAAGAGTGCATGTGCAGACAAAATTTTTTTATTAGTTCAACATAGTTTTACATATTGAATATTGAAGGGATTGGTTGCTTCACATTCATACATGCGTACATAATGACAGAGTCCTTTAAACATGATCCTTGCTCACCGAATGTTCTGAAAGTACTTTTGGAGTATTTCCTGACAGCTACAGGAGAAGAGAAACTGAGACTTATCCAAAGCTATCACATGAAGATTTTGAAAAGAAGTAAGATTGTCGTTCTAAAATTATAATAATGAAACAGGTAGAAAGGCTGTCCTAGTGTGCAGCAGCTGCCAGCCTGTGAATTTCGACACCATGCCGTAGGCATCTGCCCAGTGCTCAGTGTTGGAAAACGCACATGGGATGAATGAACAGTGCTGCCACTCAAAAGCGTTTACAGCTGCCAGGCACAGTGGTGCGTACCTATAATCCCAGTGACAAAGGAGGCTGAGGCAGGAGGATGGAAAATTCAAAGCCAGTCTCAGCAGTTTAGAGAGGCCCTGAACAACATAGGAAGACCCCGTGAATCTCATCATCATGTCCAATAAGAAGGCACTAATTTAAAATAGCACCGACCACAAACTATTAGTAAAAAATAGAAAGATCAGTAGAATAGAGAGAAGAGAACAAGAGAATGGGCTGGGGGGAGTTGGGAGGAAGGAAAGGGATGGAGAAATACTGGAACTAAATTTGAACATGGTATACTCAATGCTTTGATAAGAATGCCCTCATATATTCCATTGTTATGTACAGCTAAAAAGAATCAACTAAAAATTGAAAAAAGAAAAAAACACAACTTAAAAAATAGGAAAAATCACCCAAAAGAAGAGAATTGTGTGGCCTTCTTACTGAATCAAATCAGTTTAATTCTACAATAAGTCAGTTCAGACAAAGTAGCCAGTGAGATGTTGTTTCCCATGCAGCATTGGCACAGATTCAGAAGCAATTAAAAAAATCTTAAAATTAAAAATAAATACTAGTAATGGAACTACCACATAACCCAGCTGTACCTCTCCTCAGTATTTATCCTAAAAAATTAAAGTCAGCATGCTATGGTGATGCATGCATATCCATTTTTACAGCAGCTTCACAATAGCCAAACTGTCACCAGCCCAGGTGTCCCTTAATGGATGAGTGGATAAAGATAAGCGGTATGTATGTATATATATATATATATATATATATATATATATATATATATATATATATATACAATGCAGTTGTATTTGGTGATAAAGAAGAGTGCAGCTATGTCATTTGCAGGAAAATGGATGGGGCTTGAGAACATTATGTTAAGCAAAATAAGCCAAACTCGTAAAGTCAGTGGTTGTGTATTTTCACTCAAATGTGGATGCTGGAGAGCATAAGAGAAGTTGGGGTGCAGATCTCATACGAATCCAAGGCAGATCAGTAGAGGAAAAGGCCATAGGGAGGGAAGAAGGCAGTAAAAAGAAAATACTAGGGAAGGATATTGGCCAAGCTATATTGTTATATTGTGCACATACATTAATATATAACAAACAATTTCACCGTTGTGTATAACTATAATGTACTAATGAAAATGAATGAAATTTAATCTAAGAAAAGTTAGTTGGGGATGTGGCTCAGTGGTTAAGCAGCCCTGGTTTCAATCCCTGGTACCAAAAAAAAAAAAAGTGTTTGCAGAAAACTTCCTGTTTAATTGTATGAGTCATTGTTGAAAGTTTATAAATTGCATTAGCTTGTCTATGAAAACAGATAAGCAAGAAAACATAGGGGGAAAAAGCTAAAGTTAAACAACAAACTAAGAGCACAATCTGCTCTTCCATATGCCTCTGTTATTAGAACGCATCTAGTCTGCAGAAAAGCAATGACATGCCACGTATGGAATTAGTGGCCAGATGAAGGAGCGTGCAAGCTAGGGGTCTGTGGAATAATAGATTTTCCATAGAAAGACTCAACTCCATAATTCATTGTAGAATGAAGGGGTGCTTTCTGCTGGACCGTAAAAAAATCTCCACTGATATTTAACATTCTGAATTTCTATGAAAATAGTTGAATTTCAAACCACTAATTGCTCTTAATTTGGGTGATGGTTTGGACTGTGATTGGAAATAATTCATTTTATTTCTTGACAGGTACTTTTTCTTAAATAAATTATACTTTTCATTCTAAGTGCCTTTCAATTTTCTTTTTTCTGCAAACGTGCCTTCAAAAGTTAATCATGCCTCAGGTTATCATATCCTGAATATCATCCCCCTTCATGAGAAGAAAATTTGATTAAACACATCTCTCCACGACTCTTTACACTTTTCTCTTTGATTCTAATTCAGGCTCAAGCTGCAGCAGATAAATGGTTTCCTTAATTTGTATTTTATGTATTTTTTCTACACAGTTCTGCATTGTGCTTTTCATTTAATAAAACTTTTGACTAAAATTTTATTAAAAAGTGAATTATGTAACATTGAGAAATTGACTGGCTTCAGATTTAAAATATGATAATAATGTAAAAAAAATCAATGCTCATTGCACTTAACAGTACGTAAATTGCCTTGCTATTCAGGATCATGCTGTTTTAAGTATTGTAAGTTTAAAATAATAGGATGAAAGAAATATAGCTCTCTCTTCCTTTTGCTCTCTGTCTTTCAATATTTAGGGTATTTCTGGCAATTCTATACCTATTTTAGTTTTGGAGTTGTCTTGCCTACTTTCCAAACATACTTGTTTTTCTTTTTTCGTTTTTTACTTTTCTTTTTCTTCTTTCTTCTTCTTCTTCTTCTTCTTCTTCTTCTTCTTCTTCTTCTTCTTCTTCTTCTTCTTCTTCTTCTTCTTTTTTTTTTACTATGATCACTTTAACTTTGTAGATTCATTTAAGGGGATAACATGTATTCTATGATGTTGCCTTTTCAAGTTCCAAGCTATGTCTTTCCTTCTGCTGAAACCTTCTTTGGTGTCTCATTGGCATGCGTGATTTCTCCACAGAAGATTTTACATGCTGCTTCTGTCTTTCATAAAACTTTTGTCGTTTTTAAGCTTGTACCTAGTTATAGTCCATATGAGAACACCTTTATTCCTTTTTACCATTTTTTACCCATTACTGCAGATGATTTTCTTTTGATTTATGGCCTTCCAATGCATTCATCTGGATTTTCCAAGGAAAAAATGTGTTCTTTTCAAATAAGGAGAATTTGAAATTCTCTTGCATTTCTGGATTAATTATTGAATTTCATTGGCTATTCTCTCCAAAATTTAATAAAAACATTAACATTATTATTAATTTTTCAGAGAATATTTCTAATCATTCCTCAATTAACATATATAGGTTATTTTGCATATTGCTTTGTTGAAACTGTGACAGCTTACTCAAAATTAAGAACAGATGTTAGATTTTATTAAATGCATTTTTTGTACCTCCATTGAGATTTATGTGACTGTCTCTTCTGACTGGCTAAATACCTGGATTTCTATTTTAATCTGTCCTAACATTAACTTCACTAATATACCAGGAATAAACTACACTTGCCTTTCTAAATGAACAGCTGAGTTTTGCTAACATTCTTAAATAAAATGCTTTTGTCTTAAAATGCTTGAAGAAATGGTTTTATAACTTATGGTGTCTACGCTAATGGAATTTGGGGTTCCATGTAATTGATATATATATGTGTGTATATATGTGTGTACATATGTATATATTTTAAAGGAATTAGGAAGTTTTCCCTTTTTTCTATATTCAGAACAATTGAAATTTAATTGCAGTTATCTATTATTTGACATTTTGGAAGAATTCCCTGGTGAAACCATCTGGTCATAGCTATTAGAAAACTTTATCTCTTGAATGGTAAATGATCTGTGTAGTTTTCCATACCCACATTTTGCGGTTAGTTTGGTAGTTTGTATTTTCCGAGGAAAATATGCATTTTCTCAAATGACTAGCAAAGATTCAAGGTCTTTTTTTTTTTTTCAATTCTGCAAATGTTTACAATGTCTGTTGTTACTATCTTTGATAAGGTCTGATAATCATTTGTTCCTTCTATTTGTATTAACAACTTTATTCACAAGAAAGAGCAACGGGATTCATTTATTAGTTCTATCATTTAACATAAGAATCATCTTTATTTAGTTTTTCACATGGCCTTCATTGTTCCAACACTTAGTCGTGTACGTGGTGCTGGGGTTTGAACCCGGGTCCTCGCGCTTGCCAGGCAAGAGCTGAAACCACTGAGCCACGGCTCCAGCCCCTAACGTTTTATTCTTAAGTTTTGTTTGTTATCTTCAGTCATCACCCTTTTTCCATGTTTTTTTCTTTTGTGATTTATGTATTTTTTCTTTTTAGAGAGAGACACAGTGAAAGAAAGAGAGAAAGAGATTCAGTTTCATTTAGTTTTTCTTATGGCTTTGGTTGCTCTGACACTTTGTTGTGCATGTGCTGCTGGGGCTTGAACTTGCAGCCTCCAGCATGTCAGGCAAGCCCTGTAACCACTGAGCCAAGGCACCAGCCCTTATGCTTGGTTTTTTCTCACAGGTTATAAAGTATTTCAATTGTCATACTTTTCTAAATCAGTTTCCATTTTGGTTTGATGTCCCTTTTTCTCAAACATTGTTTAGAAGAAAGGAATTTTACATGGGGCAATCATTTCCGTGCTGGTTTTATTCATTTCTTTTGTTGTATTGGAGTTATGCTATTTTTATCCTTTGGAATTTATTAGGCTCTTCGTAGATACACAATATATTGTCAATTTCTGAATCTTATTTATGAATTTGAAAAGTGTATGTGCTTTCTTGTCTTTTGGAAATATGCAGGAATAGGAATACACAAACATTTAGTAATAAATATTTAGAGTGGGGGGCTATAGCTCCATGGTAGAGTACTTCTCTAGCATGTGTAAGACCTTGGGCTTGATCTCCAGCACAGGAAAACCAGACAAAAAATATGTGCCAATATTAGATTAAAAATTATATTACTTACTTTTTTTTTTTGTACCAGGGATTGAAGTCAGGGTTATTTGATCACCGAGCCACATCCTCATTCCACATTTTATATTTTATTTTGAGGCAGGCTCTCACTAAGTTGCATAAGCCCTCCCTAAGTTGCTGAAGCTGACTTTCAACTTGTGATCTTCCTGCCCCAGCATCCTGAGCCACCGGGATTACAGGTGTGTGCCACTCTGACCAGCCCTTAGCTACTTTTTAATGCTTATTTATTTTTTATCTTCTGGCCTTGTACACATTAAAAAATGTTTTATAAAATTTGCTACCACTATTGTGTTTCCATTTTTCCTGTGAATTTTGTTCCATGAATGTTGATGCTATAATTTGTCTTGTTTTTGTATCATTCAATATTTCTTTTCCCTTTTCCTTTTATTCCCTGTATTTCCTATTTGTGGTTTATTTCTAATTTTGTTATTTAGTTTTATATATTAAAAGGCATACTCATAACTTTCTACCATTAAAATTTCATTTAATCTTTCTTAATAAAGTATGAGACAGTCCATTCACCATAATTCTTCCATAGTCCCTTCTGCTGTAACTTTAGTTTTGTCAGCTCTACAACTTCAGGGAATATTATCCTTTCGTTACCGAATAAGCATCCCTACCCGAAATGCTTGGGACCAGAGGTATTTCAGATTTTGCAGGTTTTGAAAAAGTTCAGAATATTTGCATATGGATGATAAGGTGTCATGAAGCTGAAGTCTAAACACAGAATTTATTTATGCTTCATACATTGCTCATACATATAGCTTGAAGGTGATTTTATACAACATTTTTAATACTTTTTTTCATAAAACAAGGGTTATGGGCATTAAGCAATCAGAAAGTGAAGGTGCTACCATCCCAGCCCCCACACCAGCAATCTGCGGCTCAAATTTGCGAACATCATTTTTTCAGACTCAGAATTTGAATGCTATGGGTAAGCGATCATTTACTAACACTTGTTCCAAATAAGCACTCAGGATTAACACAGAGAAAAATCAGGAATTCAGGGTAAACTTAGCATCAGAATGGCAACACAAGCAAACCCCTCTTTGGTATCATGAACTGACATGACTGCTTGCTCTGTTTGAATGCACATGTCTCTGGTCCATCAATAAGTCCATCACTGTCATTTATAGGCACTTTTTATGCGGTGTTACCAATGTTTTCTTCATCATCACTATTATAATAATCATTTTGATTCAGAACCATTTCAGCTACTTCATCAATGAATGAACTATGGTAGCCACATTATCAGTTTTAAAACTTTCTTGATAACCTCTTCATCTGTGACCTTCTATGCTATCTTATATTTGACAGATATTTTATCACTACAAAAGTTTAGACATTTAATACTGTCTGCTCTTAAATTTCTGCGACAAGTCTCTTGAATAGGTCACAATTCCCTTCAATTTTCAGTTCATCTTGATAAATCTTTGCTTGTTTCAAGAACAGTATACCACTGAGTGGCTTGTGTTCACTGCAAGGCAGACCAATCAATTCCTTCAGTAGATGAGCACAATCTTCATTTTTAACTTTATGCCATGTTAGTTTATTTCTCATTAACTTCTCTGCATCATTTTCAGCACAGAATTTCAGCCCTTTATCTTTTTGTCTCATCAGGTCGTATGTGGTAGTCATTTCATCATTTGGAACTACAAGAAACCCAGAATAGCCAAAGCAGTATTACTAAGCAAGAAATACGAAACAGGTGGCTTAGCAACAGCAGTCTAAAATTATACTGTAGAGCTATATAAAACAGCATGGTTCTGGTATCAAAATAGGAATGAAGACCAGTGGAGTAGAACAGAAGACTCTGAGATAAACCCACAAATCTTTAAACATTTGATCTTTGACAAAGGGGGTCAAAATATAACATGGAGGAGAGACAGCCTATTCCACAAATGATGCTGGACAAACTGGACAGCCACTTGCTAAAAATTGAAATTACATCCTTATCTCTCACTTTGCAAAAAAATCACCTTGCAAAAAATCAAATATAGTTGGATCAAGAAATTAGAAATTAAACTAGCTACCATACAACTGCTAGAAAAAAAATTAGGACCAGCACTCTAGGATATGGGAGTTGGCAATGGCTTCCTCAACAAGACTCCTAAAGTGAAAGAATTACTGTCAAAAATCAATGAGTGGCATGCCATTAAACTACAAAATTCCAAGGAAATAGTCAAAACAGTCAAGAGATAACCTCCAGAATGCAAGATAATCATGGCCTGTGCTCCCTCTGACAGGGGACTAATATCCAAAATTTACAAAGAACTTAAAAACTCAACAACAAAAACACAAACAATCCAATCAGTAAACAAGCCAAAGAACTAAACAGAAATTTCTCAATAGAGCAAACTAAGCAAGCCAATGAATACATGAGCAAGTGTTCTAAATCACTGGCAATCAGAGAAATGCAAACCAAAACTAACTTAAGATTTCACCTCATTTCAGTCAGACTGGCAAAGATGAAGAAAACAAACAATAACAAATGCTGGAGGGGTTGTTTGGGAGATATGAACACTAGCACACTGTAGGTGGAATTGCAGACTGGTATAGCCCCTCTGGAAGGCAGTGTGGGGACTCCTCAAAAATTAGAGTTGGATCCACCATACGACCCAGCTATCCCTGTTCTGGGTATTTTCCCAGAGGAGTGAGAATCAGCACATTGCAGTGACACAGCAAAATCCATGTTCATAGCAGCTTAATTTATAATAGCTAAATTATGGAACCAACCCAGATGCCCCTCAGTGGATGAATGGATCCAAAAGCTCTGGTATTTAATCCAAAGCAGTGCTGTAAGGTCTTACTGTCCACTCACATTTACAAATTATTACTTAATTGATAAACTGTTCTCAGAATTGAACTTTGAGGAAATGTGCTTTGGCTCTTTTTCTGAATTCTAAAATCAAATAAATGAACATTACTTTCCAAGGTCTATCATAACAAAATATCACAAACTAGGTAGCTGGAAATCATGGAAATATATTGCCTCAGCATTCTGTAGGTCAAAAGTCTCAAATCAGGGTGTCAACAAGAACTTGAGCTCTTTGAAAGCCTTTGGAGAGAATCCTTCCTAACTTCTTTCAGCTTCTGGTGGCCCATGGCATTTCTTGACTCATGTTATCACTACTCCAGTCACGGACTCAATGTTTTCATGGGACTTCATGTGGCCTTTTCCGTTGTGTCTTTTCCCTTTGCTCCTCCAAAAAGGACACCTGCCATTTGGATTTAAGATTCACTCTAACCCAGGAAAATCTCACACTGAGATCCTCAAATGAATTACATCTGTAAAAAATGTCTTTCCAAGTACGGTTACGTTTAGAATGAGATGTATATCAAAAGTTCATGTGTGACATAATGCAAGGAAGTTCAGAGGTGAAATGATTCAGTTATGGGAGGTGTAACCCAATCAGTGCATTAATCCCCTGATGGAGATTAACTGGGTGTAACCTTAGGAAGGTAGGGTGTGGCTGGAGGAGGTGGGGCATTGTGGCATGACTTTGAGGTCTATATTTTGTCCTTGTTTAGGTGAGAACACATGCATTTTCTCTCTCCCCTCCAAGTGCCAGGTCCTGACTTGTTTTCCGCTTCACACCAGCCCACCATGATGCTCTGTCTTTCCTCAAGCCCAAAGAAATGGAGTCAACCATCTATGAATGGAGACCTCTGAAACCATGAGACCCAAAATAAGCTTTTCCTCCTTTAATTGCTCTTGACATGTCTTTTGGTCACAGAATTGAGATAGCTGAATAAAACAGAAATTGGTACTGAGAAGAGGGATCATTGCTGTGACTAACTTTGACCATGTGGTTCAGAAACTTTTGGGGCTTTCTACAATCTGCTGTTGGAATTTTGGAAAGTTTAGTGATGCAAGTGGCATGTTGTAAGTGGACCTTAGTAGTCAATTCTGGTGGGAGTTCGTAAGATCAGTATGTGGATAGGATGGTGGAAAGTAAAGACTGGGCTTCTGAGGTTTCACAGGAGAAGTAGGACTCTTTGGAAATTGGACTACAGGTCATTCATCGTATGTTGGCTAAGAAGTTGTCTACATTTTGCCCATGTCCCAAGACTTTCTGTGAGGCTTAATTTAAATGTGATGTATTTCTGAATCTGATAGAAGAAATTTCTAGGCAGCATAGTAATTGGGTGGTGGCATGGATATTGCTGGCAGTTTTTAGCAAAGTTAATTGTAATAATCAGGAACAGAAAGCAAGGTAGAAAGACTTGAAAAATTTGCAGTTTGGCCAGAAAACTGAGTGAATTGGAGGCCAAAAAAAAGCTGTGGTCATTAAAACATTACAAGCAAGAAAGAAATACTAAATACTTTAGCTAAAAACAATAAGAATGATGACTTGAGGATATCTTAGGAACTGCCAAGACCACACCCATCTCTGCTGTACCCTTCCACCATGATGTTCTGCCTTACTTTGGGCCCAGAGCAATGGAGCCAACTGTCCATGTACTGAGACCTCTGAAATCGTGAGCACCAAATAACCTTTTCCTCCTCTAATTGTTCTTGTCAGATCTTTTGGAGACTTGTGCAAAAAAGCTGACTAAAACAGGTAATATTAAAGGAACTGGGTGGACATATCAGTTTGGAGTCAACTCTTCATCCACTCCAGGATATTAATATGCTTCTATTTGTCTTTTTAATTTTGGATAAGATGGCAATTCTCTCTTCCTGATATATGACTTGAGGTTACAAATATCGCCAAGTTTTGTAAGAAGTTGAATTTTGTTTGTTATAACTTTTTGTTGATTTTTATATAAGTGGCAAAGTGAAAAAGTCCTTTCTTTAAGCTAATATTTTAAAATTTCATATTTCCTTCTTTTTAAACTTACAGCTTAACTTTGTAGAAAAAGTACAATCAATCAAAAGAATGTACTTCAACTTTTTGCCTGAAAATCTGCAGCTGTGTCTAATTTCTCCCATCTTTGGATTAAGAATATCGCCACTTTTAATTGTGCTTTAATTTTCCCTTGCCACCCAGTACTTTCAAGCTTCTATTTAACCTCTCTGCATGTCAAATCTTATATGATAATCACCCTTTCTGGTCAATTCTTCTTTATTTTCTGTTTCTTTTTTGGTATTGGTTGTTGAACCCAGGTGTGATAAACACTGAGTCATATACCCAGATATTATTATATTTTTTATTTTAAGATATGGTCTTATTAATGGACTGGAGCAGTGGCTCAGTCAGTGGTTACAGTACTTGCCTGGTATGTTCATGTACCTGAGTTCAAACCCCAGGAACATATGTACACAACAAAGTGCTGGAGGAACGATAGTCACACGAAAAACTAAATTAAAAAATTGCTTCTCTCTATTTCTAACTCTCTCTTACTATCCCTCTTTCAAAAAAAAAGAAAGAAAGAAAAAGAATGACACAGTATTACTTAGGACCTTGCTAAGTTGCTGAGGTTGGCTTTGAACTTGCAATCCTCCTGCCTCTGTCTCCTGAGCTACTGGGGTTACAGGTGTGCACCAATGCTCCTGGCTTATCCATTATTCTTAGATAACTCTTTCTGGAACTCACGCTATTCTAGTGACCACTCTCTCCCTTACCCTCCCACTCCCCAACTTTACTCCATAATCAAATTCCTTAAATTTATTTTTATACTCATTAGCCACATTTCCTAGCTTTCTATTCTTACCTTTATATCCCATGGTTCTGATCAAGATTGAGTTTCCAAGTTGATAATCCACTGGATGGTCTTTATCCTCACTTATATAAACTTCTAATATTTTTTGACCCAATTCAGGCATCTCATCTCTCCTTAAATCTTATTATTTCTCTAGCTCTCAACTTACTCCAAAACTTACTGGTTAGTAGCAATGATATTTATTTTCTCACAGTTTCTGTGGGTTAGGGACTCAGGAATGGCAAGATGGATGGTCCTGGCTCAGGATCTCTCAGGAAATTGCAGTCAAGATATTGGTAGCAGGGTCTGCAGTCATCAAAAGTTTGGGGTTTGTTTCCAAGAAGACTTGCCTGTATGGCTCTCTCTTCTAAGGCCACAGTTCTTTATCCTGCATACCTTACTTCAACACATGGTGGCTCACTGCCCTAAGAGTGACCCATGAGAGACTAGGTAATGAGAAATCTACTGTTTCTCCTATGACCTAGTCTCCTAAGTCACAGCCCAACACTTCAGCTTAATTCTTTTCATTAGAAGGGAATCGCTAAGTCTAGCCACACACAGAATGAAAGGGATTAATCTCTGCCTTTTGACAGAAGGAATGTGAAACCATTCTTGGGTCTGGTTTACATCTACTGCAGCCCTTTAATTACAGCATGGTAAAGTGCCTTCTTTCCATAGGTACCTTTTCTCCCTTTTCTACTCACCAGCTGGATATTGGTGCACGTCAGACGTTTGTACCAAGTGCCCCTAACTTTCTAACCATTTTAGAGAATGCCTTCCTGGTATTGTTAGATATCAATATCTAAATTGAGGAAAACACAAATTATCATTGTAGTTTATATCTGTTTATAATATAGTTTATTTTCTGATATCGTTTATTTCTGATTTTAGACAAAATGAGAAACCCAGCAAATATCATCCTCATGGTGATTCTCATTCTGGGGCATCAGGATGGACAGGCAGAAAGGGCAGTGCCAAAAATAGGGGCAATGCAAAAAAATTTAATTTGACAGAAGGGACATGCATAGTTATGAAATATACATTCTTCCACGTATTTCCTTTTCAGTTTATAGTCTCTACCATTTATTTCCTATTTTGTTTATAGTTGCAATACATTCCAGTTAGAAATTTCAAAGAACATTATAAAAGAGGACTTGGTCTTACTTTTTAATATTTTTTGTCTTTTTCAAAACAAGAAATGGACTATAACAGTTTGAAAAATACTGACTTAACAAATATTGCTTGCCAAGGCTAATTGCTTTTTGAAAACACTACATATTATATATGCAGCAATAATTTGAAAGAAATAATAACAAATATCATTATGCACATTCTCATTTTGGGCTTAAAGAAATGGCTGGAATTTAATGAATTTAGCATTTAGAATGGGATGAGAAATGTCTGGAAAGAGGAATGTGTAACTAGCAATTATTGTTCAATCTTTTGCATTTTGCTCACATTTTAATGTTAAGGTGTCTGGAAAATTTAACCTCTTCCCCTAAGGCTATGTTTTGTCTTGATATTCTGGATTCCTGAAGGATTGTATAAAGGTCATTATCCCTTCATTTTTCCTCACTGAATTTTCAAAGAACAGAAGTCTCCAAACCAGTACTGGGTTATCAGTTCTCTGTTTTGGACGTCAAAGCTGCTGTGCTCCTTCACCACTCATACCACGAGCTCCACATTACCATTCTGAATGCTTCATTGTTTTCTAACTGGGTTTATATTTTTTGGCATAAATACCAAGTAAAAAATGTTGATTCTGTAAATTGATGGTTATTTTTAATTTTCTCCAGTTGAAAGGCATAGTCAAGTATCTGCCAAAGTAGCACTAAGATAAAACAAACATTCCTTGACTGATTTAATAATATATGTAGAGTGCATTTTTTTTTCCATTTGAAAGATAACATCTTGGGAATTTTAGTATTTTTGTTTCCTTTCAGGTGAAGCATAAAAATGGCAAGTAGTTATTTCAGGACAGATTTTTGGAGAATATTTTGAATTAGCATAAAGTTAACATTTCCTAAATGGTCGTTTCGGAAACTAGACCATTAACCTTTATAAAAGACCAAAAAAAGAAATGTATTAGAATTTCTCCCTAGTATTATTGGCTGCAGACAGAATTTGGGATAAAAAGCATATCTCTTACTTAAAGAAAAAAGTTGAATGTTCTTAGTCTAAACAATAATTAAGCAGTTCTAAATAAGAATTAAACAACCATGCTTTTGAAATGAATTAGACCTGTGCATATCAATAAAAGGGCTAGATCTTTACTACAGTGACATTAGCAGATTGTTTGAACTGGTAAGAGTCACAGGTGGCACAGGAAATGCAGGGGTTGTCCTTTAGAACCTAAGGGTTTTGACAGGCAGCTAAGGATTAGCTGTTCTATATGGGTATTTGCTTCTTGTAGAATATTTACAAGCAGACCTATTCTGTTAAAAGCAGCAGTAGACATTCGTGCTAGGGTGATTCATTCCAGGAGGACTGGGGTGATGGACCGGGGCTGGCAGTGTATAGTACTCCGCACTGCTGCAATCATAAGGGCTGGACTCAGCTCCTGACCACAGCAGAGGAGGCTCTGTGTTCCTCTAGTGTGAAACTGTGTACACGCACAGCCAATGCACTGGCCAGAGTGAATTCTTACACCACTCTTTCAATATGAGCTGCCTTAGAGCGTGATTGGCAAGAGGAATATTGTGCAAATGCTGCACTCATGTATTTATTTTCCCCAATAATAACGCATCATATCAGAGGCTTGTGCTTATTAACTGGTCCATCAGTCTTTTGCATTTAAGAATCATCCGGTGACAGCAAAGTGGCATAGTTTGTGGTCACTGACTCAGAAACTTGATCTTGATGCACACCTCATAAAGGACTCAAGAGCACATCAACTTATTACAATCAAAATATTGCAATATTCACTGCTTATTGTCTAATTTTCATGATTAGATTTTGATCTACTGCAACAAAAAGTTGCTTTGTTCATTGAATAAAGTCATTCATTTTCCCCTCATGCCACTAGATAAACAGAGATGACCAGCAGACTACAAGGCTCTTCCCAGTCCCCACCGTTACTTTCTACTATTGATGCGTTCATGCAGTCCCACCTCCTTAAATGTGACTGGGATCTCTGCCTTGTTTCTAACTAATAGATTATGAAAAGATGATGGATTGTCACTTCCACCAAATATGAATTTCCTAGTAGGAGTACTGAACCTGGTTCTTTCTACTGAAAACCAATAGTGTAAATCAATGAAGAGACTTTATCTTTCTTTTTGATATTCTGTATTAAATCGCTAGGCTGTTTGCTCTCCATTTGAATTTAACATTATCCCGTAATAATTTCTTCCTACTAAAATAAGTAAATGTGTGCATAATACATGTGCTGAGGTATGTGTCTTTGGCTCAGATGAACAGACCCAACAGAGGGTTGGGTCATTGGTTCTGCCTGAGTGTAGTTTATGCAGAAATAAATAATTTCAACATGGTGGAAAACAGTAAAAGTGTAGCAAAGGCAGAAATTAAATGAATTATAATCACTGGAACTCTCCAGGCCTAGTCAAACTAGGAAAATAATCCCTGCAACAAGTTGACACAAATATGACACCTTCTTTGTCCACTCCTGCATCTACGTTATTGTTGGCTTGAATATTGAAGCCATAGACTGTCAGTAATTAACTTAAGAACAAAGAAACAGAATAACACATGCAATGGAATATAGATTTTAGGTCACAAAGTACACTGTCATTTTGGGGTGTGAAATGTTTTTCTGGAAGTCTGAGTATTAACATGCTTGGTTCTTGATTTTCTTCCTGCAGATTTAATGGTTAAATGATTTATCTTTTCTGCCCCCTACATGTTGAAGATGCAATTAAGGGAATGAACCCAGGTTCATCCAGGTCACTTAAAGTCATGTTGCATCATGTCTGGGTATCTCTCCCCAGGCTTCAGAGTGCTGATCTGTTCCCAAAAGAAGACCCGGGGAGTTTATAGCCCTAAAGATCACTGCCTGATTCACGAGTGTAAAAGCCCAGCTCTGCAGTTCCTAATGGAGATAAGTTTTCTTGGACACTGACATTGCAGAGGGTGGGACTTTGCCTAAAATTTTAGTATTGCTTATCTTCTGCTTCCATTCCTGCTTCTCTCTCTCTTTCTCTCTCTCTGTTTGCCTGTGACTGTGTCATCTTTTCTTTAGTAAATTACCTGTGTACAAATATTCCCATCAGGGTCTGCCTTTGGGGAACTTGACTTAAGATTCAAACTATGACTATGACTAGAGCATTCTACCCTGTTCTATGTCTGTAGATGAAGGTGTGTATTGCTGTACAGTAAAAGAGAGAAGTGTGTTTTACCAAACTGGAACAAGTGTTCTGCCATAGCAGGGACTTTGTTTCCTTTATGATAAAAACCCATTGTAGACTTGTTAGAGAGAAGATGCTAAATAAGTATTTCCTGAATGAATGAAAGTCTACAGGTCATGGAAACTTGGCTGGTCAAAAAGGTAAACTGAAATGATTAAAAGACAAAGTAATATTTATTCAATATGCAAAAGAGAGTATAATGATACCTGTCTCCATGTGAAGTCTCTCATGGTGAGTAATAAATCATTCCCAAAATTAGTAACTTAAAAATAACGATCAGGCTTGCTCCTTCTGGTTCTGTAGCATGGGAGCTTAGACAGGACACCCTATGTTTGAAGCTTCAGGGAGAAACTTGAAGGGATATTGGTGCATCCAAAGTTCACTAACCCACACGTCTGAGATTCCTTTTAAAAATTTCTAATTTGGGCTAGAGCCATGGCTCAGCTGTTATGGTGCTTGCCTGGCATGTGAAGACTGCGAGTTTGAACCCCAGCACCACGTACACAATGAAATGTTGGAGCAACGAAAACCACATGTAACTAAATAAAATTGATTCTCTCTTTCTCAGTGTCCATCTCTCTGTTTAAAAATTTAAAAAAATTCCTAATTTACTCTGTAAACTTTATTTATAAATGGTTGTTCTTTTTGCAAAACTTTTGTTTTTAATAAGATGATAAAATGACCCCTCTGGCTCAGGATTATAAAATATTTTAATATTATCTACAGCTGAAGTATAATAGCTAATTGTCAAGGTAAAATTTAATGAAAGCATTGTGTTCTCGAGCTTTCTATGGATTTTTTTTCTTGGTACTGGGGATTGAACCCGGGGTGCTTTACCACTGAGCCACATCCCCAGAATTTTTCATTTTTTTATTTTGAGACAGGGTCTTGCTCTATTGCATAGGACTTCCTTAAGTTGTTGAGGCTGGCTTAGAACTTGTGATCCTCCTACCTCAACCTCCTGAGTAGCTGGGATTATGGTTGTACACAACCATAACTGGCATTTCTATGGATTTTTTATTTAAAAGAGAGAGAGACAGTGAGAGACAGGGGTGGGGAAGATAAAGAAAAAATCAATTTTCATTTAGTTTTTCATGTGACTTTCGTTACACTTCTTATGTACGTGGTGCTGGGGTGTGAACTATGTACTCATGCATGCCGGGCAAGCACCGTAACTGCCAAGCCACTGCTCCAGCTCCCTTTCTATAGATTTTTGAAAATATGAGTAGAGAAATTTTCTCAAAGAGAAAAAATTTTTCTATATAATTTGAGTTAAATAACATGAAAATATATGTCAATTCATCAACAAAAATTTCCAAATCGTCTTGATTAGAACTCAAATTCCAGTTTCTCTACTCTTTAAATCTGTGTATATTATACAAATTCTATTTTGTGTCTTTGTATCCTGATCTACAAAATTGGCATGGGGATACTAGTTTATGGAGCTGCTATTAGGAGTAATTGGATTAAAAAAGAGTGACTGGCATATAATAAAATTCGATATATATATATTAATTATGTTATTATTTTTATAATGAAATAATGTGCTCGAGTCTGCACAGTTCTATTGGAAAAAACAGGCAGGTAGCCACTGCAAAAGAAAAGGTAACATCATCATTAAGTTCATCCGTAGCACAAGATAGCAGCACAATGGTGAAAATAGTCACCCTGGGTTAAACTGTGCTCACCCTTCCCCCCAAAAACTGGAGCTATCATTTCCTAATCTTTGCAACCTGTGACTATGACTTTACTAAAGGGTCTTTGCCAGTGTAATTAAGTAAGAATCTTTATATGAGATCATCCTGGATTATTTGGATGGGCCCCATGTCCAATGACAAGTGTCTTCAAAGAAGAGAAGGCCATGTAAAGACAGAGATTAGAGTCACGAAGCTACAGACAGCAGAATGCCTGCAGCCCCCAGAAGCAGGAAAAGAAAAGGACAGATTCTCCCCTAGCGTCTTGGAGGAGAGCACAGCCTGGGCAACACCTTGGTTCTGCAAGTTTGTCTTGAGAAGTCTAAGAGAAAAAATTTCTGTTGGTTCAACATCAAGTTTGTGGCAATTTGTTATAGCAGCTCTCCAAAACTAATACAGTGGAGGGTCTGGTTATCCACCTTTTAGCACACAGGGCTAAAGCGTTTTTTTTCTCTCTGTGTTTTTGCCCTAGGTGAAACTAATGACAGGGAGCAGGTAGCATTCATGTCACAGACCGGTAGCTGAATCTGTTAAGTGTTTTGAATGAAATTGCCATGGGTGGCTATTATTGGTTTCAATTTAAAAACTAGAACTTGGGCTATTTGTGTGGCCCACAGCACAACATCAAATTGCTCCTGGATCAGTGGGTCAGAAATAAGGAGCTGTGAGGTGGGCATGTGGCCCTGAGGGATGCAGGTAGCTTTGTATGTCATATGCCTAAAACAGTTTTCATATCTCTGAGCACAGTGTTGCTTTTATTAAAAGATTTCTATTTTCCCATAAGAAAACCAAACATTTGCAAATAAATTTCTAAACTTTTCTTGATCAATCTTTTCTCCACAAGATAAATTGTTCTGGGAGGAATATATAATATCGTCAGTTTGAAATTCGTTCTTAGTATTGCTAGAAAATGTATTGCAGGAGCACAATGAAATGGATTAAATTGTTCAACTCATCATCATTTATGTTAATATTTTATATACATGTATGTTTATCTGAGTGTTCAAAAATAGAAGAGTCAATGTATGTGTTTTCTAAATACACACACAAGGTGTAGTTGAATTCACCCAGATGCATTATTTAGAGAGCTTGTTTGTACTGTTAGAAACTCTGCTTCCTATAGCCCTGATCAATTTCCCTCTACAAAATAATGAAGTTTGGAAACCAACCTGACTGGAGAAACCCTAAAGGAGATCTAGGACATGACAGCAGTTTCATTTCCAAAGCAACTGTTATATTCCCATAGCAACTTTCTGGGATGGGCTCTAGGGAAGCAAATTTCCAAATCTCATTCGGGACCAACCTTAATTACAAAAAGTGTCTTCATGCAATCCTGTGAAAGATCCTAAATCATACTTAGAAATAAATGTGCTGCCATCAGTTCCTCAAGGCTGCTTATAATTCATCATTTTGAGTTAATGCTTCATTTATTTTCTTTATGTCCATATTTTGTGTACTATGTAAACAAAAGTGGAAATGTTTTCTGCAATAATTACAGTACAAGAGCACATTATTTGCACTCAATGTTTGTTCTACAAATGATAAACAATTTTTCATATTTATATCCATAGTGTACTTTATGATAATTTAACACAAATATGCAAGGGCAAATTTTGATTTTTGGTTTAAAGTAGGGATTACAAGAGAAGTTAAGACACAATCTGTATAAAGAACACAACATTTTAAATTGTAACAATGTTACTTAAAAGTAGATTTACTTTTACAAGAAGTGAAGAAGTTACCCTCTTCTTTCCACTTTTATCCATACTTTATGGTCTATGTAATTATTTTCATTAGTAAAAAATACTTTTAAGTAAAATAGGAATTTACTCCGTAATTGGTAGATTAGACAGTAAAACAATACAGCACTTTATAACACAGAGAAAATAATAGGATCACAACTTTTTCAGTAATATTAGCTGAAGATTTATGTTAATCTCATAGGTTTTTCTCATTATACTCTTAATTTGTGCCTTTTAATCATGATATTTTCTTTAAAATCACAGACATTTCTGCCAACATTACTAAAAAAGATATTAATTTTTAATATTAGGTTATTTTAAGTGGAGCTCAAGTTAAAATACCTAAAGTTCTATAAATGTTCATGTTCAGTCATCTTACAAGACAACTTCAGAAATAATTCACGCACTGGAATAAAATAGTATTTGGAGAGAGGATGGATATTAAAAGGTGAGAAATCATAGTCGTAACCAAGCTAATGTTTCATTTATTTCTTACTTAAATTCAAAGAACTATCAAATTGTTTTTAAAAGAATATAAATTCCTAGGATAAAGTTTTGGAGATAGATGGGGCATTGGTCTCAGAAAGTCCTTAATACCACTGAATTATACACTGGGTTTGGCTAACTTTACTCAGCATGATTTCTTCCCTTGCCTTCCCATTTACCTTCAAAGGCTGCAATATCATTGTTTCTGATTGCTGAGTAGAATTCCATTGGGTATAAACACCACAGTTTTTGGATCCATTGATCCAGTGAGAGCCATCTGGCTTTGTTCCATAATTTAGCTAGTGCAAATTGAGCTACTATGAACCTTTAGTATTGAAATTCAACATTCAATTTCATTAATAAACATTTTTAGTAGCAATCCTCTGAGATTTATGCATGAATGTTTGAGTTTGTTTGAGTTAAGAATGGGAAGTGGATAAATGTGACCGACTCATCTTGTAGGATGTGATTGCTGTATGGTTGTGTCCACTGTCTTTGGAGCTCTGAATCTGATGTGTCAGTTGAAAGGGGTTAATCAGCATTAGATGATAATGAAAGTTGAATCACATAGAAAAATACTGACATCAACAGAAATTGCTCTAACTGATGAGGAGCACCGCGGCCCTCCTTTCGTGGTGATGGATGTGTGGGGCATTCTACACCTGATGTCACAAACCCTTGGTATTACATAACTAACTTCAGTTTTTACCCAGGGGATCCATATTCAACAAATTCCTGACTTTGAGCAGATTCCTCACGCAGCTTGTCTGCAGGACACTAATGCACTAGCCAAATGAAGTGGCCCATTTCCTTCCCTTGAAAATTTATGGTTCTAGAAGTTTGTGTATAAATCTTATCCTGACAGGTCTTGCCAGAGATGCAACAAGATTTATACCCAACTGCAAGTGAAGATAATGCTTGCTTGAAATCACCTTTAAGTTTCTTTGTCATACAAGGCCACTTATTTTTCCTGAACAGTAGGTTCTAGAACATTTTGGGAAATGAGGTTATTAGATTTTCTTAAACTTGGCATAGAAAAGATAATGTGAATTCGCTGGAAAGGTTTGATTATGTATCCCAAACTACCTGTTGTACGTAAAGCTGTGTGAGAAACACAATTTGACTGAAGAAAGTCTCTTCTTACTTAACTTGCTTTCTTTAAAAGTTATCAGTATTATAAAAAAATCTATATATTTGGTGTAACAATTCAGACTGTTAACATTAATATAAAATAAGGGAATCTAATAAGTTAATTTCTAGAGGCAGAAGAGTGTTATGGAGGAGCGTGAGGACTCTGGAATCAGATGCTGAAACTGCAGCCTAGGAGCTTTATGACTTAGAACATATTTCTTATCCTTGTATCCCTGTGCTCAAGTTTCCTTATGGGAATGATAATATTGTTTGCTACGTGCAGCTACTTTTAAATTTTATTGAGAGAGGAGGACAGTGAGAGAGAGAGAGAATCAATTTTCTTCAGTTTTTCATGTTGATTTCGTTGCTCTGAGACGTCATTGTGTACAAGGTGCTGGCGTTTGAACCTTGGTCCTCGTGCATGCCAGGCAAGTGTGGCAACCACTGAGTCAGTGCTCCAGCCCCTGCCATATACACTTATGAGTGCTACACATGTAAAGTACTTAGAATAATTTTCAGAATCTAATAGGTACTTAATAGGTATCTATTAACAAGTTGGCATTTTATTTTGGATTTATTCAAATGTATATTACCATTCAAAAGAATAATCATGAAATCTAGAGAATTTACTACTTTAATTTTAGTTGGTTTCAATTATATTTTATGATAAATAGACCTAGTGTATTATGAAATAATAAATCAAAATTGTCTATTAAATGCCAGATTGACCATTAATTTATTTGATTATTTTCCAAGTTTAAAATTATTTTTTCAAATGCAGTCACCCTTTAAAATAAAATGGCTCAAACAGACCAATACATGAGAATTCTGGGACTTTAAAAGGTATCTTTTAAATATCTTTTAAAAAGATATTTCTGTTATTGTTGAATTTTGAAATGGGGGTGGAATGAAGGACTTGCCTGTCCACCCCTCCTCCTCCTTTTCCATCTTGGAACCAGATTACACAGTTTGTATATCCTGTCCTCAAAGTCCTTTTAAAACAAAAATCCTTTTGTCAAGTCTTGTGCACCACAGTTCTTTAACATTCTGAACCTGCTATGGTTGCCGGGAATAGTTTATCATGAAAAGAAAAGAAAATAAATGCCTTTGGCATATCAAAAAAAGAAAAGACAAGAAAAACAAGAGAAGAAAAATCCTGAGCTCACAAATAGGCTATCGAGGAGCCCAGAGCTTAAAAGGCACTGCTATTAGGTATATTTCATAATATAAAAAGACAGGCCGATATTGGGCCCTCTCGCCTGTTGGGATCAATCTTGTCAGTCCATTTATTTACAATCCCTTGTGATATCCATGTCCCACAACCCTTTTGCATGAAAATGAACCAGAAAGGCAGTCAAAACACCTGCTTAACCGACAAGACCTATTAATGCTTTGATTTATCCCTCTGAGTGTGGGCTAGTCTGCGGGTACCAGGGCCTTGGGTTGGCATACAATTCATCAGACATTGAAGGTCTTCTTTTCTGTGTCCCAGAGTTTCAGCTGTGGGTGTCTTTTGTATATCCTAGAAAGTACTGTAAACCCTCAGACACTCAGCGCAGCTGGAAGGCAAGAGGTTTTAATCAATATTGGTCTGAGTATTTTCAGTTATTAAGTGACTATAAATTACAGGACTAATTTGAAAGGACTTCAGCCTACTTAGGTCGACATTTCTCAGGACCTCACTTAGTCCTAAGAATTCAGAAAAAGCAAATGGGTGTTCTGTAGTTCAAATTCATTTGAAAATCATTTTCTTGGCACTCTTTCAAAGTTGGCATTTATCATAATTGTGTGTGTGTGATCTTAATGGGCAGGCATGAGAGCTGTGCTTGGATTATGGAAACAACATGTAGTGTCCTCTCTAGTTTTGGGCAGTAGGGGGAATGATCTTCTTCAGCCCATTGCTCCCTTTGAAGAGGAATGACATACCACACCGTTAAACCTGGGCAGAAAGTTGATATCACAGAATATAACTGTAGAATTCACTAAGTCTTGCTGATCTTGAAAATTCAAGAGATATGCCTGAGTTCAAAAGACTTTACCTGTCAAAATGTCTCTTTCCACTGCCATACTTAGAAGAGCAAATCTGTTTTTCCTTGCCTGATTAAACTGCTTATATACATTTCTTTTCATAAGACTTGAGAAAATTCCTGACCCCCCATTTAATTTAATTTCAAAACCTTAGAAATATTTCCTAGGAATTTCATACTTGAGGCCATAATACTTCAGCTTAGAGAAGTCTGAAGATGCATTTCATGAATGCTTACAGATTTGCATGTTTTATCTATTGCAAAGCATGAGCCTTCTGTATAACAATCTAAAATGACACAGCTGTTAGACAGCTACTGTGCCACACAGTTCCCATCATTAAAGGAAAGAAATCTTTAGAAGGGGATAAATGTTTTAAGTCTTATTAAATAAATGAATATCTAAATGGACACACTTCTGAATACTGGAAATGCAAATAGCTTCAACATAAAACTTTATTTATTTATTTATATTCTGCTCTATTTCAGGAACATATAAAATCCCTTAAATTATGATAAAACTGAGGATAAAACATGAATAATTTCCTACATCTAAATGGTAGACCAGGGTTGCAGAACAAGTCCAGCTCCAAAGCTACTTGTCTTTCAATCCTACCACATAGCAGCGGGCAACATAGGCACAGAGAGAGGGGTTTCTACATGGGCCTTTGGAAAATTTGAGTAATTAAAGTTCAGAGATGGTTTATATTTCTCAGATTTTAGAAAGTGCTAATGCTCATAGATTCAAAACCTTCTGCAGCTGGTCCTTTTCCTCCAAATGTGTGTTTCTGCTGAGTATTTGGCTGTAGTCCAAGGACATGCATAGATAAAACCAAAGGCCTGCATACAGTCTTAGCTTCAAGTCCGTTCAAAGGCCTGAGGGGACATCCAATTTGCACTGTATTTATGTTTGGGTAAAATGACCTGGTTTAAAGCACCCTACAGCTTCCTGGCAGGATGAACTTTGTGAGGATTAACAAGTCAAAAAAATAAAAACAAAAAAGCTTTCCTGTCTTTTTAAATATTTTTTCTCTTTCTTTTTGCTGTTTCAAATGGACTTATCAGCAACAAATAGCAAAAGTCTGCCATAAAAATCATTCATGGGATTTGCTAGCATCTAAGCCAAGGAAAAGTGCTTATAACTAAGGTGTAGAAAATTTGCTGAATGCATTGGTCTCTTTATACCTGAAAGTCTGAAGAAATTTTTGATAGGAAAGAAACTGATGTAAATCAAAATCTGGCAATCAATACTAGCAGATTAGTTGAGGTGAAAAAGTACTAAACAAGTTTCTCTGAGAATGAGAGCTGGTCCACATAGTTATAAGTCTTAATCCAAATGAGCCAGACTGTCTGGATGATTCTGAGGTGCCCCTACTAGTTACAAGACTACTCAGATCACCAACATTCTCATATACTCATGAGTATTCTGAAAGGCACGCTTTAATTAGATAATTTTGATAGATGGAAAGTGGCAGTTTCATAGGAAACAGCCTGCAAAAGCTAGCTAATTTTGTTATAGATAAGAATTAATACTTTGTGAATCAACCACATGGGAGATTTTTAAATCCTATTCTTGTTTAAAGAGCCTGAGACTTGAACTAAACAGAGGTTACAGAGATCCAGGTTATTCTAAACCTCTATTAATTCTAAGATAATTCAATACCCCAATGAAGACACAAATGAGGTTCTTAATGAACATATTTCAATTAACAGAATGTACTTCACAATACTGTTTGCTACATACATGATAATTTAAGAACGTTTTGTTCATGAAGGTTGAACAACCTTAATCCAAGCATCTGAAATCTCAAAGACTCCCAAATTCAAAACTTTCTAATTATGACTTGATGTGAAAATTGGAAAATTCTATACAACCTACTGTTCCAGGTTGCAGACAAAGCATATGAACACTGAAAATATTGTAGAAAATAACTTTCATACTATGTATTAGGTTTATATGAAACATACATGAATAGTGCTTTTAGATGTGGACCCTATCCCCAATATTTCATTATTTATATGTAAATATTCCAAAATTTAAAAAAAATTGTTTTCCAAAAACCTGGTCCCAACTGTTTTGTATAAGAGATCCTCAATTTGTAATAAAATTAAATATACAATGTTGTGCTTTATTTTAAAATTCAGTTAATATCCAAGTACTTTTGACTTGAAAAATCAAGATATCTGGGATCTGTCAACATTTATGTCTTGGCTTCTCTATTACCCTTGAAAGCATATTTTCTTCATACTTTATAAACTGATAATAAGAAATTGATAATATTTATTTGTCAATGACATGTAATGGAGATTAAATTGAATTTGCACAATGCTTTGAAAGAAATCTAATAATAATAATCTTACCTTTTTTACGTAAAATCTATTTGTATTGAAAAGGCCATGCATTTAAAGAAAGAGATAAAACAAAAAGAACAAAACACTAATATTTCACCAAATAAAATCAAGTACTATTTTTGTGAATTTTATTTCTGGTGTTTTTAGAAGCAAGCGGCTCTTTCTTTATGTAATCCTGTGCAAGTAGGTGTCTTATTTATACAAGAAGGATGATGCTGAAAATATCCTAAATGATATGATTCCCATATCTTTTTTCCCTTGGGTTTGATACATGTTTATATCCCAAAAAGGCAGCAGGCTGCTCATAATGGCTTAATTGAAATGAACCACATAAAGGGATTTTGGCTTGCCCCTCTGACTATTTAGGAAGACTTACTGGAATACTTTTCATATTAATGAACTCAGCACCATTTTCCACTTTGTAATAATTTGGAAACCTTATTTTAGAACTAAGAGTAAACTTTGCCATGAAGGATGCAGAAACATTTTTATGGCTGGATACCTCCAAATAATCTTTCATTCTCAGATAGGAGAGATCTATTCCTCAATCGTATGCATTCAATTTTCAACATTTTCTGTAGTTAGTCTTGGTTGGATTTAATGGGGCAACAAAATCAAGATGGTACATATACAGTTAAACCTTTAGAATCCTGGTAGACTGAGTTCTCCAGTATATTAATTCAATAATTAGATTCAAGTAACCAGTTTCTTAATCATAAAAGGTAGATTAGAATCCTGGCTGTGCCATTGAATGACAATATGTATACTTTGTGCCTCAGTTTACTTAAAAGATTGAGAAAGAAGTACTGTATGAAAGGCAATAAAGCAAAGACATGAAAATAAGTGATGCCATGATAACTTTCTAATATATTAAATATTTTCTATAATCAAATTAGACTTGTATGTTTGTTTTGCTTTGTGGGAGCACATTTTTTTCAGAATTTTTAATTGGTGTTTTATAAATACACATAATAGTAGGATTCATTATGCCATATTTGCACATAATATAATTTGATCAATTTTATTTCACAGTATTTTCTGTTTCCCCTCCCAATTGCCTCCCAATCCCTTTGTTCTACTCTACTGATCTCATTTCTGTTATTATTAGTAGTAGTATTTTAATTCATGACATTATACATATATATAAATCATATATATGTTTTATTTCTGTACATTGGCACATGGAAATAGCATAATTTGGTAGATTTCATTCCCCAGTACTTCCCTATGCCCTCCTCTCCTCCCTCTATCTCAATCCCCTTCCTCTACTCCACTGATTTTCCTTCTATTTTTCTGAGATTTTTTTTCATTCCTTTCCCCCTTCTATTTCTAGCTTCTACATACAAGAGAAAACATTTGATGTTTTACTTTCCTTGTCTGGCTTATTTCACTTGGATTGATGTTCTATAGCTCCATCCATGTACCAGCAAATGACATAATTTCATTCTTCTTTATGGTTGAATAAAACTCCATTGTTTAACTATATCACATTTTCTTTATCCTTCAGTCTGTTGACGGGTAACAGGCACCTAGTCTGCTTCCATAACTTGGCTATTGTGAATTGTGCTGCTATAAACATTGGTATGCATGTATCAAAATAGCATGCTAATTTTAGTTCTTTTAGAAACAAATAGGAAAAGAAGCCAAATTATCTATTTGCAGATGACATGATCCTGAACTTAGAAGACTCAAAAAGTTATACCAGCAGCTTTATTTTAGAGCTGATAAAAAATTCAGCAAAATAGTGTGATACAAGACAACATATAAAAATCAAAAATTTTTTTCCTATTCTCCAATAATGAATCTGCAGAGAAAGAAATCAGGAAAACAATTCCATTTACAACAGCCTAAAAACAACAACAACAACAAACAAGCAAGCAAAAAAAAAATCTAAGAATAAATCTAAGTAAGTAGGTGAAGGATCTCCAGAATAAAAATAGAACACTGAAGACAGAAATTGATCAAGACCGTAAAAGATAGTTAGAGCTCTCATGCTCTTGGATAGGCAGAATTAATATTGTCAAAATGGTCATATTACCAACAGTGATCTACAGATTCTATGTGATCCCTAATAAAATACCAATGATGTTCTTCACAAAAATAAAAAAAAATCCCTGAAAAGTCATTTAGAACCATAAAGGACCCAGGATACCCAAAGCAACAACAGCAATGCTAGAGACATCATTATACCCTATGTCAAATTACACTACAGAACTATAGCAAAAAAACAACATGGTATTGACATCAAAACGGACACGAAGAAAAAAATGAATGAGAATAGAAGACAGAGACAAACCCACATAATTCTGATCCTTGAAAAATGTACTGAAAACATGCATTGGAGAAAAGATAACCTTTTTAGTAAAGGTGCTGGGAAAACTAGATATTTGTAAACATGAATCTAGATTCCTTTCTTTTACCCAGCGTGAAAATCAATTCAAAATGAATCAAAAACTTAGGAAGTGAGGAGCATTATTTTTGGTAAAGAGGCTTTGGGAGACATCACAGAGCATTTTCACACCAGTGGGATGCAACCTTAACAAAGGTGAGTCAGCTTAAAAGTAGGATCATTATCCTAAATATCAGCAGTGCCTACTTGTCTTATAAATTTTAAGAGTTATTTATGAACAAGTAAATTCATGAAAGTGGCATTTGGATGGGGGGATAATCTTTTTGTGGCCATAAAAATCAATGTGGCAGGTAACAAAGAAAATAAAAATAAATCCAACATCATCTTTGCAAGCAGGAGCCAACAACCTTTGAAGTAAAAATAGCAAATGTTATCTGCTTCATGGGCCAGGTAATCTCTGTTGGAAGTACTCAACTCTAGCACTGTGCAAATACGTCAATAGTTGATGCATAAAGGAGTGGGCTTGGCTTTGATCCAATGAGCTTTATTTACAAAAGCACTCAGCTATCATCCTGGATTAGACTACAGTTACCTTCCTTTGATAAATTCGACATCTACAAAATCCAACTAAGGTATCTACTCCTAATTTTACAAAACTGCAAACTTGTTTATTTCTCAAAATCCCTCAAGCAAGTGTGCAAGCCTTAAGCCATTGGTAATTGAGGAAGGTTTTTCTATCTACTTCAGGACCACCCTGTATTGTATTCTTTGAGGAGCTTTCTCCAATCAATCTGGCTAAAGTTATCATTGAATTTAATCTTGGTAACACACAAAATGAGCCTCCAACAGATTTATCCATAACTGGAGTGTTCTCTTTAAGATCCACTGTGCACTGTGCAATCGCTGTGGACCTTTCAAAACGGTATCAGCTGCTTAAAATATTTCAGTGCCTTGCAGTTACTTTTGGAATAAAAACAGTTTGGGGGCTGGAGCAGTGGGTCAGTGATTAGGGAGCTGGCCTGGTATGTGCAAGGACGTGGGTTCAAACCTCAGTACCACTTACACAATGATGTATCAGAGCAATGAAAGTCACATGAAAAACTAAGGAAAATTGATTCTCTCCTTCTCTCTCGCTCTCTTTCCCTTTCTCTTTAAAAAAAAGAAAAGAGGTTTTTGTTTTGTTTTGTTTTATGTTTTGGTCCTGGGTATTGAACCCATGGTTGCTCAACCACTGACCTACAACCCCAACCCCTTTTTGTTTTCTATTTGGAAATAGGGTCTCTGTGAATTGCTTATGGCCTCACTAAGTTGCTAAGGCTGGCTTTGAACCTTTGATCCTCCTGCTTCAGCCTCCCAAGCTTCTGGGATTACAGGCATGCACCTCTGTGCTTGGCTTAAAAACAGTATTTTTAACCCAGCCCAGGAAACTCTCCATAGTCTGTGTTTAACCACCTCTCTACCTTGATTCATTTCTTTCCCCTCTACTCCAGCCAAAGTAAAATTACTTAGATTTCTTGTTCCACTTGACTTCTTTGTAGCACCTGTTCTGTCTTCACGTCCCCTTGGTAGAGTCATCTCTTTCTCTAGTCTTGTCCTTGGTAACAGACTCAGCCCTAGCTCCCCTGGCTACAGCAAATTCCCATGAACTTCTCCCCCTACAATGGTGGAGAAGGGCAGGTGGCATTTCTTTCAGGGATACATTGATTGGTCCTTTCTTTGCAAACTGACAAAAAGTACCAGGTCAATACAGGGGATGCTTAATTTTGTTCACCATTACACCCTCAGATCTGAGCACAGGAGCTGAGAAATAGTAAGCGTATGCTCAGAAAACAGCATTTGAAAAAGAAACTCTTAAATAAGAGATTCAGAACTAGAGGGTGTGAGCCAGGGAAGGTTGAGAAAGAAAAAATTAGATGCTTCACAGACCTCTTCCTCAATAACCAATTGTTCTCTTCCTGTGCTCTTTCATCACAGATGGGCACAAAAATCAGCACATATTCACAGCAAGATGGATTTTGATATTCGCAGCTTTTCAGTACTTCGTAAAATGAAATTTGGAGGAGCTCTGCTTGGACCTTCTTAGGTATGATAAGATAAAGCGATCTAATGATGTGTTAGCTTGCATTTCTCGTCTGTCAAAGTGCAAGCAACGTGTTTGCAACAAGAGCAACAAAAACAATAGCATCACTTTCTGCACAACTGGAAAAGCCGAAGGGGAAATAGCCCAAGAACAGCCCAAGAACAGAGAAATAGCAACACTTTTATAAACATCATTTTCTCATGAAGAATAGACAACCTAGCTCCCGACTGCACTAACATGGCTCTCCACTTTAGCAGCTTATTCTTTACCTTCTGACATTATGTAGATTCTGTGAGGTCAAACTAGATTAATTTAGGAGAGTTCTACCTCACAGCTTGTGTTTGATCACAGATTTCGATAATCATTCCTTATGCTAGGCGTGAAGAAAAACTCCAAGGTTAGAAGTATAGTTCAGGGGGCTGGAGGGGCAGTTACGGCGCTTACCTGGCATGCATGAGTACACGGTTCAAACCCTAGCATCACATACACAACTAAGTGTCAGAGCAACAAAGCCATGTGAAAAACTCAATAAAAATTGATTCTCTCTGTCTCTCTCTCTCTCTCACTGTCCTTCTCTCTCTAAAAATAAAGATATGTGTGTGTGTGTGTGTGTGTGTGTATAGTTCATATAGTAGATGTTTTGCAAAGAATATTTGAATACATATTTGAATACATGCATGACTTGTGGGTAATTTTTGTAGAATATTAAAATAAGAGAAAAAACTCTGATTTTGTTAAGAACAAAGAAATACAGACTTAGACTCACAGAAGTCACTACTTAATTAATTATCAACAATGGATAAAGGAGAAAGTTATATTCTCTGTATAGATGAGATATGTGAATTCTTTTCAAAAGATAATACCTGTTGTAATCAAACAGTAGAACACAGTGAAAGTGTTATAAAACCTTTAGATTGAAATTCTCACAGGGGGGAAAAACATAATTACCAGGTTGACTACAACTTCATCTATTTAACCACAAGGTTATATTTCACATTCATCAGCTATAAAATAATCTGGGGTCCAATTTAAAAAAATAAGTGATATAAATTGATTTTGCTTTGTTTACCAGACATGGCCTCAAATTCCAGAATTAAGTTTTAGTTGTCTCTTATTTCACATACTGAGTCCCTTTAGAAGTAGTAAGCATTCTGTCACCCTTAAAACTAGTTGTAGAACTTGCCTAACTGGCAAGATGCAAAGATAACCCACACTCTCAGCAGAAATTGATTTGCTTCTGTTGATGCCTAATGCCTTCTATTTCTATTAAACAATATGAAAAAGTAATATTCTTAAAATTACTCTAAAGTTCCATGATAGTAGCTGTTATTTGAAGAGAAAAATGTAAAAGTGGAACAGACAAATAAATAGACAGTGATTAGAGGCAGAACCAAAATCTAAATCCCTGGGAACAATAAAAACAAAGATGTCATATTCCATCATAATGGGGTTCCATGTCCCTAACGCCAATGGCATTTTTTATATCAATTGTTGACATTTTAAGTATCCTTGGCTCTTCCATTGGACCCTGCCCTGGGTTTTTTTTATACCACACAATTTTTTTTCAGCCCTCTCACTATTCTTTGTCAAGGGACTTGGGTGCTCACTCTCCTCCATCCAACATTTAAACATAAATGTTGCAAATACTGAGTTTATCCTTTTACCTTCCTTTTTTGCATTTACTAGTCAATCTCCCAAATTCTTATTTTCCGAAAGTTCTCCACTTCTTTGTAAACTCAAATCAAATTAGATCACTCTTCTACTTAAAACACTTGATGATTTGATATTCCTTCTAGAGAAAGATAGCAGTTTTTAAAAGAGTCTGAAAGGGTCTCCATTATCATGCCTCTGCCTCCCAAGTAACTGGGATCATCATGCATGGTTAAGTCATCCAACTTTTTTATGAATTGTTTTCCTCATTGATAATATGGAGATCATAAAAATAAAACCCAATAACATAATTGTTGCAATTAAATCACATAATAAAGATGAGACATATTGAAGAACACCAACAGGCTTCATAATAATAGTCAATATTACTTTACCTAAGCATTCTGCTCAGTTTGGGGTAGAATTTTATCATCTGTATAATTTAAACTCTTTTCCTTTATAAGATGCAAAAAATCTTATTTGCTAATGTGCAGTAATTACCTCTTATGCAATAAAGAACCTAAGGTTTAACTGGACAAACTCAGAAACATGGTTACTTTTCTCATAGATCTAGGGTTATGTTTCTGCCATATTATAAACCAGATGACTGAACTGATTTTATTTTCTGCAATGTGAAATCTGTATTACAACATAATTACAGAGCATTTTAAAGAAAAAGTATCTACTTAAAGTTATAAAGTCCTCTGCAGAAAAGTCTATTTGTCCTTCTAAAGAATTTCACATTCATTTTTTATATCATTAAATTCAATTGTGCTTTTATCACTTCACATTATTTTATAAATATCTTCATAATAGTCATCAAATTATCTTCATAATTAAAATTTTATGCGTATAAAACATTTATCTGTGTAGATGTACAAAAATCTTTATTTCTCTGCTGGACATTTAAGGATATTTACAATGGTTTGCAATTATAAATAATGTTGCAATTAATGTTTTTAAATTAAATTTTCATCTGCTGAGTCTTTTAAATAAATTTCCCAAGTGGATAATTAGTAATATTCTTATTACTAGCATTTGTTAGACATTAGCAGGTTCTATCTCAAGAAAGCAAATAACAGCTTGCATGAAAATCTAGTGACCTAATGCAAAAATAAGCAGAAAATGTTTAAACTACAGCTTCATGTCCCTATTATTGATGATTAGTAAGACCTGTCCCTGGGGAGTATTTATAGACCATGAGGGCAATTTTGAATGATTCTGTTGAAAGTCATCTATGAGAATAGCAAAACTATCCTGTATCCCTTTTGAAAGTGGCAAATTTAGTGTTATCACACTTGACGGACCAGACTGTCATACTCAATAGACAATAACTAGTAAAGATTTATCAATTCAATAACTAGTAAAGAATTATCAATTCAATATCAGATACAGTGAAAGTTCTCAAAAAATCCACTTACTTATTGAGTCACTTGTGCTGTCCCAGAGTATGAAAAAGAGGACCAGACTCCAAATGCAAGCTATCAGATTAAATTATGTATTCATAATTTATGCTCAGATATTAGCTAGAATCAGCTTTCCCCCAAGGTCTCATGAAAGCCTAAGACTCTGCCTTGGAATTGTCTTCAAGTTATGTGTGACAGTTTCCTCAAGCACAGCCTCTGCTGATATTTGAGTTTATAGCATGAGAGTTTCACCCTCACTAAGAAGTGCCAGCAGATGATGTTATAACCCTCAGCAGGCCTTTGGTTCAATTTAATTCAAAATGCTCCTATTGGCATTCTCTAAGTGGTCACAGATTTACTGTTATTTTACATCAGATAAATGTAAGCAGACAGGATAAAAGTTGAAGTCTCTGGCCAAAGTATTACATAACAAACCAAGGTTTTCTTACTAATTCAAAATCTCTCTCAGCTAGATACATGCTTTTTCCTTTAAATATAAATTTAAAATTGGAGTAGAAGTTTCTTTTCTGATGTTAGTCAGGGTTTGCTTATGATTTTTAAATCATTTTTCCCCTGGTGTATAATAAAACAGGGAAATGAAACACAACTGGTTTGAAAAAAATGTTTGCTTTTTCTCACATTATTTAATATACCACTTAATTTACGGGATATTTTTGTAAATGTATAAAACATGTTCTTCAAAACGCAAACATACTAGAATGCCTATTTATGTCCCCATAATTTGTGATTCACTTATATTTAATATATTCAAACAGCATGCTCCATTCTCCTCCCTCACCTCCACCAACACTAACAGCAATAACATGGCCACTGATTTGGGGTATGTTCATTTGATTTTGTAAAGATCAACTAGGCTAGACCATGAGTTATTTCAAATCCCCCAAAACAAATATTTCACCTTTCCTTTTTCCTCTTGCTTTTAATCTTCCGTTCCACCTGGAACCCCCAAACATGGAAGAGAATTCCACACTGCTCTGCAGCTCCACCTATGAAGGAGTCAACTGGAATCCTGATGGTGGTAGCCTTTCTTGGTTGGTTGTCACTTCCTGTCTTTAGAGTTATGCAGATTTTAGGTGTGATTCCTCTAGGAACGGATAAAGATCACAGGTGCATACAAAGCCATTCAGAGGCAGGTATCCAGAGAATCTCATTATTCTTGAGAAGACAAGTTTTGTTTTGTTTTTTCTCACAAGTTGTAAAGGATAACTTTACTTCATTCTTCTTACTCATTTGTGACTTTGAACAATGTGTTTTAACAAGTTGACTTTCAATTCCCTAATCTTACCATAAGGACATAACATTTTCACTTGTTTGTTGCAGAATTGAATTGCCCAATGGTAGAAAGCTTGGAGACGTTCATTCTAGCCACAAAAGAAAATGCATACGCAAGGAGCTTTAAAATCAGTTACACAGTGCTTGATAGTGACTTGGAAAGCAAAGGGACTTGTGGAAGTTTCTAGATTTGAGGATACACCAAAACAGGTTGCACTAATTTTTGGACTAAAAAGTGTATGTTTTAATTGCTACTGTTTTCTAAGTAAATTGTTGAAGGAGCAGAATGATAAAAGTGTCAATTTAAAAAGAAGAAAAATAATTCAGCCATCTGAATTTTATTCTGTATTTCACAGAATTGATGTTTATGCTGTCATATCTTTAAAGGGAAATAAGAAAGGATTTGGAAATTTCCTGAGATTCACAGAAGGAAATTAAAAATAAAATATGATGAGAGAAGAACAATTAGAATAGTTAAAAACTAAAAAGCAGATAATTAGAAATATCTGAAGAGAATGGCCTTTGTATTCCAGAGGACATCTGTAGGAAAATGGCAAAGATGACTTTAATTTAAATTGAGTATTTTGTAATGTCACAGAATTGTTAAATCATGAACTGTCAAGTCCCAGCAATTTTTGAACCAAGGGTCAATATGCATTAGAAAACAAAATGTTCTATAGGAGTTTGGTATATTAGGTGAAATGTTGACTATTTTACATGTCAGATTGTTGTTGTTGTTCCTAAATTGAGGAAGGTGTTCTTTTCTAAATAATTTCTCTTTAAGGATGTACTTTCTGAAACTTCTATCTTGCTACATTTATTTATTCTTTATAGGAAGCATATCATGGTTATTATAAGCTAAGGACTATGTGTTTTTATTTTTAGCTTTTGTTTATACTTCAGGCTATGTAATATTACATGTGAAATGAATTGAAATGAGAAGAAATTTCAGATTCATCCATACACTAGGATTTCATTATAGAGAAAGAAACAATACATTTTCCTCTGCCTAGAAATAATTATAAATAGTGATTCAAGGTAAATGATGCATACATCAATAATAACATCAGATTAAAATAATGTGAAAAAATCTAAAAATATGATATATATTTTAAAATGAAAGTGCATTTTAAAATATGTATGTATTTGGTCAAAAATTTTAAAAAATGCCTATTCTGTAGTATCTAAGAAGTTATCTTTGACATGTTATTCAAGAGTAAGGGAGTTGCAATTACTTCTAATTGTAAACATTTTAATAACTTTTTTTGCAGTTTGAAAGGCATATTTACAGAAGAAAAATTCTGTATAATTCATACTTTGAGTGTTGAAAGAGGTTGTTATATTTTGGATGTGAGGTGTCCCACTATAAAGCTCACAGGTAGGACAGTGCAGGGGTTCAGAGATGAAATGATGAGATTATGAGAGTCGTGATCTAATTAGTCAATTAATCCATTTGCTGAGTTAAAAATTTGAAAGAACTACTGAACTGAGTGGTAGCTTTGCAAGGTAGGGGTGGTGATAGGAAGTAGTTCAATGGGGGTAGGAAGCAGTTCACTAGGGAGAGGAAGTATTTCACTGGGCATAGGAAGTGGTTCACTGGGGATAGGAGGTAGTTCACTGGGGACTGCCTTTGGGGATTATAAATATTGTCCCTGGCTCCTTGCTTGCTCTTTCATGTTCTGCTTCCTGGCTGCCAGGAGGTGAGCAACTTTCCATAGCCTTTCCCCTCCTGCAGGAAGTTCTGCCTCACCTCAGGCTCAGAGCAATGAATTGGCCAACTATGGACTGAGACCTCTGAAACCATGAACCCAAAATAAACTTTTCCTCCTCTGAGTTACTCTTGTCAGATATTTTAGTCAAGGTGAGGAAAAGCTAACTAACAAATCTTAAGAATCAACTAGTGATTATCTTTGAAATAAAATAAATTTTTAAAAGCTTAAAATGCTTTTAAAATCATTCAGTGATTTTGTAGAAAATAAAATATCAGTGCTCAATTTCTCCCCCATGAATACTCATAGTAATAATATTGACACCTAACATTTAATATGTTGCTTACTGTGTGAAAGGCATTTTTATAAGCACTTTATACAATTAGCATGATTATTATTCCTAATGACCTCAACAGAAATGCTGCCTTTTTTATAGATGGAGAAATTCAGGCACAGAGAAGTGATCCACCAAATTAATTTGGGTAGTAAGGAGCAGCCTCAATGATAAAATTTTGGGCAGTCTGATCTCCAAGTTGAACCCAAAACTCTAGTAGTATAAGAACTCTGCAAATTGTGGTGTTTTGTTTCCTCCTTTAAAAAAAAAGTTTACAACCTTTGAGGATACGGAGAAGTAAATGAAAATTGGTTAAGGAATTTATTGGGGATAGGGAGAAGTAAGTGGAATTTGGTTAAGGAATTTATTGTGTTTGGTTCAAATACCCTGTGTGAGATTTTTTTTAATGTGTTTTGGAGGTCTTTTCAAGTCAGTAATCCCTTATCAATGCCTCTGCTGGAATTCTGGTTTGGAGACCATGCTGCAGAGAAAAAAGTTACCTCTGAGGATTGTCTGAAAACTATCTTTTAAATGGAAGCTCCTGGAAAGTTATTTCCAGTGAAAATATTGTGTAAGTTGTTCTGGAAGAAGTAAGAGAAACAAGTGGGTTAAGATAGCCAAGAAAGCAATATTGGAAAGATTAGTTTATATAGGATGGCTAAGATGGACATAGGTTATGGTTGGCACTAACCAAGAAAAAGTTCCCAGAGAACTTGCTGATTCTGGGACTCTAAAGAAGTCTCAAGGCATAGCCCAGAATATGGAAGATAAATGAACTGAGAGAAGCAGTGAGATAATAGGAGATCATATAAACAGCAAAGAAGGCCTTGCAGTGCATCCACAGGTACAATTGCAAGAGTCAAAGGAAGACCTGAGGATTTTAGGGGGAGGGCTACTATTCTTCTTTAGAGCGGATACCTGAGCAAACGCAGAAGGAGAGTGGTCACTTTGGTTATTTCCACAGAAAACAAACAAGGGATCCAAGAAGATGACACAAGAGAACAAAACCACATGTAAGAGAATTAGCAGGGTTGGGCGAGATAGCTAAACACGTACTTGTTTTATTTTTCTGTGTTGCTGTTTGCTTTTGTTGCTATTTTTAGGAATTTGGGTTTTGTTGTATATTTGTGTCTAAACAATTCTTTTTTAAAATTTATTCAGCATAGTCATACATATAGGAGGGAATCATTGCCACATAATCATGAACACATGCACAATGACAGAGCAAGCCAAGGCTGATGCCAGTTCATGATCTCCCCACTTTGAGTCACCCCCCTAGATCCTATGTTTCCCCTACTTTATTCCTATGTTAGTTGGGTTTTTCATGAAAGTTGAAGTTTCCCCACTGGATTAATAACCTGCCTACTCCCTCCCTCCAGCTGTCTTGATATCCCTGTTGTTCCCACTCTCCCTCTCTGCCTCTCTCCCTTCATCCCCCAGAGTCATAGGCAAGGTACTCCTGTTCGTGTAAAAATTCACCCATGTTGAAGTTATTAGCTTAGCCAACTTTCAGCCTGTTTCCAATTGTATTCTAGGTTCCACATGTGAGAGAAAACATTTGGTCCTTGAATCTCTGAGTTTGGGGTATGTCACTTAGCATAATTTTTTCCATCTCCGTTCGTTTGGAAGCAAATGCCATGATATTGTTCTCTCTAATAGCAGAGTAGTATTCCATTGTATATATGTACCACAGTTTTTGAATCCACTTATACAGTGAGGAGCATCTGGGTTGGTTCCACAGTTTAGGTATAGTAAATTGAGCTGCTATAAACACTGATGAAGCTGTATCTCTGTAATATGCAATTTCTAGCTCTTTTGGGAAAATACCTAGGAGTAGGATAGTTAGGTCATAAGGTGGTTCCAGCCCTCGTGTTTTGAGGAGTCTCCACACTGCTATGTCGTGGAATGTTGATCCTACTTTTTCTTCAAGCAATTGTATAGTTGCTGGTTTAATTTCCATATCTTTGAACCATTTTGATTTGGTTTTTGTGCAAGGTGAGAGGTAAGGATCCAATTTCAGTTGTCTCCCTATGGTTGTCCAGTTTGTCCAGCACCGTTTGTTTGAACAGGCTGTCCTTCTTCCACACTATGCTTTTGCCTCCTTTATCAAATAGCAGATAGTTAAAAATATGAGGGTTTTTCTCGATATCTTCTGTTCTGTTCCCTTGGTCTTCTTTTCTGTTTTGATACCAATAAAATGATGTTTTTATTAGTATGGCTCTATAGTATATATATCAGGTCAGGAATCGTGACACCTCCTGCTTCCTCTTCCTGAGTAGATGGATAAACATTTCATGTTCTTGGTTATGCAGAAATAATATAATCAAAATGGCCATTCTATCAAAAGCCCTATACAGATTCAATACAATTGCCATCAAGATACCAAAACATTCTTCACGGATATAGAGAAAGCAATTCTCAAATTCATATGGAGTAACAGAAGACCCAGAATAGCCTAAAGGATTCTTTTCATTGCTCTTAATGTACTGCTGCCAATAGACTCATTTTTAATCACCCCAACTAACAACATGGAACCTAGAATAGCCAGCAGAGATTTTAAGGCAGCAGTCAGCATGGGGCTTTGCCATTGTCTGATTAGGGAGGGACTCAGAAAATGAGAAACAAATACATGAATTCAGATTGGGCCTTGGTGAAGAATATTGGTGAGCTTGACCTTTAACACAGTTGCCAGGATGATTAATTCCATGAATCCTTTAATATCCTAAGGTATTTCCAATCCATATCATTTTTCCATACTCTTTTCTCTAGAAGCATGGTTTTTGCAGAGGTTACAGTAAGTCTTTGTTCAGTTTTGTTTCTTGATTTTTTTTTTCTGTTTTAAATAAAGAGCTATGTTTAGAGTATTTGCTCAGGGGGTATTCATTTGAATCATCCTTGGAAAGGTTGCCCTCAAAGAGCAAAGCATTAGAAAGTGATCCAACGTAGCATGGCCTTTTGTCTAATAAGAATTTGCTTCTGCGTAAATCTTAAGTTTGTTGCTTTGAGAGAGCAGCAGCAGCATGTTCAATTATTCATGTTTTCTAATTAAGCCCTGGTGATTGTGTCTAAATGGAAACTTTATTTTGGAGAGAATGTGCTCTTAATGCTGTTTTACTACCACAACAATTTTTCAGATGGTGATAAGTCTCTTCAGGATCCTTAGAAACTTTTGCATTGGGTTTAGAACTCACATACAGATAATATTTATCATGTTGAAAGTCCCTGAGATGTTTACTGCATAGCTTGTTTAGAGATGACAGTATCTGAATTTTTTTCTTTTGTTAACGACCTCTTGGATGTATTTAAAATATCGGGGAATCACAAAGTCACATTCTGTTGCTAGGCAGTTATTTAGCAGTGTCTGTGTGATATACTAAAATTAGATTTATTTCAAATTGGAGCCAAGTGATTCAAATATATTTATGTACTTGTCTATTCTTTTGAGTTTTTGTGTGAATGAAAAAAATCTCTGCATAAAACTTGGCATCCTCTAATTTTTCCAATATTTATCCTCTAATCAAAAGAATGTTAGAAAGTTAATATTTTCCCATTATTTTTATCCTTTGAAACCCTCTAAAGTAAATGTCCAAAAGATTAATCAGTGTATCATTCCCTTAAATAGTGAAATTTAGATTACTTTATCCCTAAGTCCTCAAATAAGAATGACTGTATGCATTTCTTATACTTTCATTCTAGTCTTTCTTGGTATGTTTTCCGTATCATGTTTTAATTAATAAACTACAATGTGGATATATTAAACTAAATAAATGTTTTATTTGGTTTTGAATGTGATCATTGATAAGACTGAAATGAATATTCTAGTTTGAACAATTGAGCAATCACAATAGGATCAAATTCTGTATAATCCATTTTGACTAAAATTATTAACCAAATTACACAGAGAAATTGCCAGTCTGCTACTTCATGAGAAAATATCTCAGTTTCATTGTTTTCAAAAAGTAAATTTTAATTTCTCAACTGTGCTTTTGCTGTTGATAAAGAATATATTTTTAATTATTTTCCCATATAGAATTTATAGAGATTAAAGATTTATCTCAAATGACATGAAAGATCTTTATTAAAATGCAAACTTGTAGATTTGATGAAATGCAAACATCAAATTATTTTCTCAGATTTATATTTTATTTATAGGTACAATATGATGTCTTGAATAAGAATAGAAAAGATGTATTTGGAAATCATTTGGGTTTTATTTAAATTTGAAAATGAAATTTCAGACAGCTTGCTTTCTGCATGTGTTTTCTGTAGACAATGTAATGTTTAATTTTCAAGGAAAACACTAGTTATGTAATTTATGATAGAAACAATGTAAAAAACAATTTCAAGTGTTGGGTAGATCTTTATAAGTGATATTAACCAGTTGAGCATGTTTTTAAATGAATATAATATTATGTACCACCTTCTAAAGAAGGAATTCCTGTAATGTTATGCATGCAAATAGTAACTAAATACTAGAAAAGTCAGTGTTAGAGTTAGTAATTAAGTAGTTTCAAGAACAGAGTGAGGATCTTCTGACAGCATATTTATCTCAGCTTCATGTCTGTAATAGCATATGTCAAGTTCTTCCAATTAGTCCTTGTATGGCACATAATGCCACTTAAGAAAGAACTGACTCTCTAAATGCTGTATTCATAAAGAATTTCTTTGACTCTGAGTCATTTAAAAAAATTTTTAGTAAATAATTATTTAATAAGGAATAAGTGAATGAAACATTTTACTGTAGAATTATTATAAGGCTAAGGGGATTTATCAAGCATCCTTCAGTTTGAGTTTTATTTTCTTATATATTGCCCAGCTATTTACAAACATTATTAAGTGTTATTTGAATAGAGTTAAATGATGACAATTATTCATTCAATTTTAGGATGTCTCTATGGAATGAAATATCTGTAATTTGAACTTGAATTCTGTTTATAATACTTGTTTATACTCTTGAAGATGAAAGAGTTTATAAGGAGGACTCTCTAAATTATGTTGACCTTCCCAACAGAGATTTTACTAAGGCTGTGGGATTTTTTATTTATTTTTTTGAATGTACTTCTTGTACATTTTCTGTTAAGCAATTTTAAATTGTTTTTAAGATGTCAGGGAATGATCAGAACAGCATTTTTTTATCTTTCTTAATCTTCAGACTATTAGAGTAGATTCTGTTTCCATAAAAATATAATATTAACCACACATGAAATAAATATCTTCATTTATATTTTATTTAAATCACTTAACTCTGGAATACAGGTATTAATACATCCAATGCATTAATGAGGAGCCTGAAATAACAGAAATAGTTTAAGTCACATAAAAACAGAAAACATAAAAAGTTTTGATCTTCCTCGTCCAAGTTCATTGATTCTAGCTAGCTCCCAAGTCTATGATTCTCCACCCCATCTTAGTCCTATGACTAATTGGTGATCTCAGCTTTTCTCTTTTCTAAAGGGAAAGTTCTAGAATCTTGAATATCCCTGAGTAATGTGTACCACTCATGTTTATTTATCCATATGTTCTTTGAAACATGTAACTCTCAAGTAAGCTTGGGTAATCTGGAACACTGCACAATTCCTCTGAAGTTTCTTTCCCAACATGTTTCCAAAGGCTCTTTCCTGGTTTTCTTTTTGACACTTAATTTGTGTCATCAAATCTCTTTCTAGATTCCTCATACACTGCCTTTCCATTGCAGTCATTTCTCAGGATGCCATTCTTGGACTTTCTGTTTTATTAGATGCATTCTCCTTAGTCTATCTCATTAACCACAAGGAGGACTTCAAAATGCTTATGGCTAACTGAAACCATTTCTCCTGATCTCCAGATTCACATTCTAACTGCTCAGTCACATAAAAAATATCATGTCCCCCATGTTTTATTATGATTCTTTGTTCCATACTCAATAAACGTATAACTGCATGCTCATTGCAAAGTTATAATTCATAGAGATGTTTTTGACTTCTTCCTCTTCCATTTATTAATCATTTATTTATCATTTTATTGAATAAATGTCATGGAACTTTTTATACGCCAGCAATTATTCTCTGCACTGAGCCTCCTGTGGCAACGTTAGGGGACAGACAGATGTGAATGGTGGAACACAAGGTTAAGAGAATAACTCTATAAAGTGGGCCCAGTGTGTTGACCCCACCTATTTTTATTTCCAAAAAGTAATTTACCTGCAGCTCTGCCTGGCCTAAATGAACAGGCTGTCACATGGTATCTGTTATCTGCAGAGGAAATGTTAGCCCAAATAATGTCAATAGGAGGAATCTAAGTTACCCTGAAGAAAGAGAACTTTGTGATTAGAATCTGAAACTCATCCTCCTGGCCAGAAAATCTGTAAGAACGCATGGTTTAGAATCCAATTAGAGGGACTGGAGCAGTGGCATGGTTACTGTGCTTACCTGGCATGCGCAAGTATATGAGTTCAAACCCTAGCACCATGCACACAACTGAGTCTCAGAGCAATGAAAGCCACATGAAAAACTAAATGAAATTTATTCTCTCTTTCTTACCAATGTCCCTCTTTCTAAAAAAAAAAAAAAAAAAGAAAAGAAAAGAAAGAAAGAAAGAAAGAAAGAAAAAGAATCCAATTAAAACCAGTCAGCATTGGCCAAGGTGACAAGGTGATGTGCACTCACTATGGCAGTGAGGACTTGAAAGCCTGATGTCACTTTGCTGTCAGTCAAAAGTCAACAGGTGGATCTGGGCGGGACTCTCTGGATACTTCTCTGGAATCCCCAATAAAATTGGAGTGCAGGAGAGGCACATTATCCTCTCTTCTCTGAGAAAACCCACTCTCTCCCTTGAGAGTGTCCTTTTACATTTTCCTATCTCTTCAATAAACTCATTCTTGTTACTCTGAGTGACATGTCTGAAATTTTTCTGACGCCAATGAAAGAATCAGGATTTGCAAGGGTCTTTGTTCTGTCTCAGCTTTCCAGAAGGCCCCAGTTCTGTAGCAGCAACATCCCCTATCTTCCAGAAGATTTTTGCTCTGAGTACTGAGACAGATATTAAACATATAGTCAGTTAAAAAAATACTGTGAAAATCCAGGTATCTTAAGAGCTTAGAAAAGGAGCTACTTAGGTGAAGGACAGAGTATCATGGTATATTCAACCTCATCAGGGAGGTAAGGAAGGCTTCTTAGAGGAAGGGAAGCTTGAGACAAGATCTGAAGTGTGAGTATGGACTGATCTGATTTAGGACATGGAGAAGAGAGACTTCCAGGTGGGAAACTCCAAGTGCAATGCTGGTCAGGCCAGAGGAAGCCCAGCAAGTGAGAGCAATTAAAAGAATTTCACAGGTACCAGGAGGAAAGGAGTCTGGGGACATGTGGCAGCAGATAGATGCAATGAAGGAGACCAAAGGAGTCACACACACTTGTCCTAACAGAATTCTTAGAGGTTCCGAAAGAAGTGATGAACTCCTTGTGGGTTGTAGGTCAATATATTGCTGCTTTAATTCTTATATCTAGTTAACAAATACGACCTCTATTAACTCTTGAGTATCCCTTGATTTGTTCCCTCTTCTTTTGTCATTGTCTTTCTCATTCTTACCTGAATTACTGCAACCACACTTACCCAGTTCTCTCTCAGTCAGTACAACTCTTCATTGTGCCTGGGAGAAAGTGACTAAATCTTGTCCTGTAACAGAGTAATGTTCCCTGTGCTTTCCTGAAGTGTGTCTATCCCTGGAGACACTAAATGTTCCAGGCTCTGTGGAGCATGTGGTCTTTGTCAGAACTAGTCAAGTTCAATGCTATAGAACGCAAGCAGCCACAGACCCTATGCAAATGAGTGAGTGGGGATGCATAGCAAAAAAGCTTCCTTACAAAACAGGTGGCCGGGCTAATTTTTTGGGGGGACCATTCTTTCCCAGGAGAAAGTTAATCAAAGTCTAAATTAGAGTGGTGAGATTGGAGAAGCAGTGATTTGTGCAAGAAGTTGAATATGGAGCACAGATTTTTTATTGTATGTGGATACCAGAAAAGGAAGGAATTTAGCAGTAATGACAAGGGCATCCATGAGCACCAGTGACTGGGAAGCTGAGGGTGACATTAGCAGAAATAGGAATGGTAGGAAGGAGGCTGTTTTTGAGAGCAAAGATGATTAACTGTGTAAAAGAGAAGCCAATTCACAGAGGGAAGCTGTGTCGTGTTAGGAGCACCCCATTAAGGTACTAGTAACACTGAAAATTCCAAAAGCCTATATGCTTGGCAATGAGGTTTTATAAATTCGTTCCAAGTTTTCAATTTTTACATTATAAATAATGAAGAGGTGCATGCGTTTTCTTAATACTATAGCATGCCCAGTATGGTTTTATTAGTGTTCCATGGAGAATGCATTTCTCTTTCACCCATCCATCTGGTATATATAAAACAAACTGTGCTGTAATAAAAAATTATTTTAGAAAATAACAATCTATTTTTTGCTATAAATGGGTCTACAGTGTATGTTACTTGACAAATGTGACTTTCTTACTTTTTCTTTATTCAGTCTTTAAGAAGACTTAATTTTTATTTTAAGCTGTCAAACTGAAATAAAATGAACTGTAAACTATTTTTACTCCATTTCTTTTCCAGGACAGAGACATTCTACTATGCATTTCCATTAGAAACATACTTGTCAGTTGGGGAGGAAGAAGAAATAGAGTCAGCCATGGAATAGGACAGGTTTCTTTACCAAGTCTGCTTCCTGAAAAATATAAAGTTTGAGACATGAATTATTCAAAGTCACACTGAAATTAGTCAGAAACATTGAAATAGGGTTCAGTACACCTGAAACCTGGTTGGGGAAATTATTTTAACTTCCATTTCCTGAATGCCTATGAAATTCCCTTGTTAAAATAGAAGGTAGAAAAGGCTTTCTTTAAAATTCCACTTCATTATATAAGGGCTTGCAAACACGCTATTATTTCTGTTACACGGAAAGTATTACCACAGTTAAAACCTGCTTCTAGCTGTAGCATCATATACCTGAGACTCGGCTGCCTATGCCTTTTCATAAGTTTCCTGTCTGTCCTCTTCTTCTATTGCCATTCAATCCCATTATCAGTACCTTTCCTAAAGATCTTTATGGACTTCAGAAGCAATACACAAGTGCTTTCTCAAGCAGATCAGATCTAGAAATGATCTATCTGTTTTCTGTTCACCATGAGCAGACTAATTGACTTCTTCAAAAAGACCTATGATATTTTAAGCACGAGTAGAAATGCTTTATTTTCCTTTTATTTGAGTAGAGAGAGTGAGAAAGTGAGAGAGAGAATCAACTTTATTTATTCATCTGATTGTTGTTTCTCCAACACTTAGTTGTGTATGTGGTGCTTGAGTATGACCCCAAGTCCTTGCACATGCCAGGCAATCACTCCAACTGCTGAGCCACTGCTCCAGACCCAGAAATGCTTTCTTTAGGGAATTTTTAAAGAAAAAGTATGTAGCAGCTATTGACTCTGTATTTATTGGACATGTACAATGTTATTCCAAACATCAAAAAGTTATGCCTAACCTTTGTCCTGGTTTGCTTTAAGACATAAAACAGATTAAGACTTTCTCACAATCACAATTTAAAAGAGCTTAATAAATTATATAAAATATCTTTACAGTGATGATCATCAAGCTGGAGTATGAATGACCTTTGGGCTCAGCGGGGTCTTCTAAAACCATAACAGTGTCCTAGGATTAGAATTCAGAATTGAAATTATTCTCTTGGTTTGCATATGAAGACATTTATTTGCATTGGAAATTAAAATCAGCATTTTTCTGAAAGGAAGTATGCTATTACTGTTTTGTGTGACAGTAGTTTGGAAATCAGATTATATTTCATATATTTTCCCATTGACTGAATCAGATATAACATCAATTCCAAGTCTGAAAAGCAGATGGTACTATAGAAGAATTTTCTGAAAAATTTAAATTAATGGTTTTTAATTTTCTCAAACTCTTATGACTGCATCTGAATAAATGGTGCTTCTAAGTAAAAGAATCAGATATGAATAACAATTATTTAATATGCCTGCGTAAAACCTTTTGGGAGTATTTAATAGAATTTGACGTAATAAATGAGTCTAAGAAACTTATTTCAAGCCAGGTGATTTCCAATCATTTGTTTCCACTGAAAATGAATAAAAACTAATGATGCATTAATTAATATTTGTCATAAAGAAATATTCATTAATTGGTGTGCTTAGCCTGCATTTAGTAGCATACAAACAATATGGTCTTATACCAATGTGGTCTCTGTTGAAGATGAGGGATTTGGAAAAAAATATTAGGGGGTAATCTGACAAGTCAAATGATTATTTTTGTTACTATAGTCACCCTAGGTAATTTAACTAAAATAAATATAAAACAGTGTTTTAAAAGGAGACTTATTTTTAGAACAGTTATACTGAGGAGAAGACACAGGGATTTCCCATATGCCCTTTCCCTGACACATGCCCAGACTTCCCCATTATGAACACCCCCATCATCAGAAGAATGGTGCGTTTGCTATAACTGATGAACTTACATTGACACACTGTTATCATGAGTCCGTAGTTCATATTAGGTTTCATGCATGCTACATATTCTACAGGTTTGGACAAATGCCTAAAGCATATATTAACCATTACAAGAAGATACAGATTTGTTTCACTGCTCTAAAAATCCTCTGTGTTCCACTTATTCATGCCTCACTGCCTCCCTACCATCCACTTAGCTTATAGCAACCACTGATCCTTTCAGTATCTCAAGTTTTGTTTTCCCCAGACGGTCATATAGTAGTTAGACCCATGTAGCATGTAGCCTTTCCAAGAGATTGCCTTGATTTAACAGTGTGCATTTAAGGCTCCTCAGGGTCTCTACTGGCTTGATAGCTCAATTTTTGGCCCGGAATAATGTCCCATTATCTGGTTCATGGCAGTTTATCCATTTACCATCTTGGTAGCTTCCAAGCTCTTGCAACTATAAATAAAGTTGCTATAATTGTACATATGTATGTTTTGTCTTGTGGAAATAGTTTTTCAATTCCTTTGAGTAAATACCAAGGAAACTTCTTGTTGGGTTATGTGGTAAAACTGTGTTTATTTTTGTAAGAAGCTGTCAAATTGTCTTCCAAAGTGTTTGTGCCATTTTGCCTTCCAACCAGGCACCAATGAGAGTTCCTGCTGCTCCCATCTTGGCCAGCATTTGGCGGTGTCCAGTGTTCTGCACTATGGCCATCCCACTAGGAATGGAGTGATGTGACCTTTCTACAATTCTCTTTTCTTTTCTTCTTTTCCTTTCTCTTTTTCTTTATTTCTTTCCTTTTTTATCTTTCTTTTTTATTATTTTGTCACCACTGTTCAGATACATCTTTAACATTTTTATTTATTTTTTTTGTTTTAGCAAGCCCCATAATTCTGAAAAAATAAAAAAACACCCAAAGATGATAATTAATTGATATAGTTGAATAACCATAAACATATTTAAAATACTAAACATTTTTACTGCATTTTAAACCTTTTTAATGATTATTTTATAGTTTTTGGTACATAATAAATTTATGTAAAATATTTAATGGAATTTCTATTGGAGTAACTCCAATAGAACTTAATTATAGTTTTCATTTGTACAAAGCATATACATTCTTTGATTTGTTAGGAAAAATCAAATTATGCAAGTACTTTTGCTAAAACTTTTTGGTTACAACAAATGCAAGATGTAAAAACAACTTGATTTTAGCTGACAAATAGGTTTAGTACTAAGTACCTTGAATAACACAAGACCATTTCTTTTACAATTCTCTTTTCAATCCTTTTTAAAGTATCAGGGAAGAAATAACACCTTATTGCTAATATGTTTTAACATTGTTCTATACTTCCATTCTCTCAGCAGAAAGTAGAATTGAACTGAATTTAATATCATTGAAATATTTTTTATTTTTTAATTAAGTACACTTGGTTATTCTTTGGGTCTAAACCAAACTCCCCTGGTTTAATTGTTGAGTCTACTGCTATTTTAGCTTCATGATCTCAGATAATAAAGATAAGTTTCTTAACTTCTCTGTGCCTTACTTTTCTTAATGAACATGAATGTTAATACTTTTTTTAAAGAAAGAGGGACAGTGTGTGTGTGTGTGTGTGTGTGTGTGTGTGTGTGTATGAGAGAGAGAGAGCGAGAGCAAGAGTGAGAGTCAATTTTATGTATTTATTTTTTTCATCTGTTTTTCATTGTTCAAACACTTAGTTGTATATGTGGGGCTGGGGTTCAAAAGCACATCCTTGTGCATGCCAGGCCACCAAGCTGTGGCTCCAGCACTGTTACTACTTTTGAGAGTCATTTGACCATAATAAGATCCATTTATTCATTAATGAATTTTAAACATATGTTCTGTCATTTATTGTGAGCTCAAAATTATATTATACATTATTATTTTGCTTTTAATTCAAGTGGTATTGATTTTTCAACTATGAAACTGTAAAAATGGTTTAGAGAAATATTTTACAGATAACTGAACATTGATATTGGAGACACTGTAAAAAATTATGATTGCTATTTCTCAGTGGTTAATTTGTAGAACAGTAACTGTTGACATTGACTTAATGTTTTATTAATCACAGTAAAGTACATGCTCCTGCTTTAAGCTAGAAAGAATTATCTAGTGGTACTATAATATTCCCCACTACCATGGAAGAAAAGCAGAAAATATAAGTAAATATCATAAAAATTCTGACTGAAGGAATTTAGAAGGTGCTGAGACAGCCAGTACTAGTGAGGCCAAGATTTCAGAGAGAAGAGAACTAAAAGAAAAAAAAAAAACAACTCACCATTCTGTAATTTGCTGTTCTTGCTAGGACATTTGCCAAAGCTTTACTGTCAGTGAGGAAAAAATAGGGAAAGAGGCAAAAAGTGAGAAGACAATAGCCAAGGATCAGGAAGGCGAGCAGGGAATTGAAATATTGAGTGTCTACAGACAATAATTTGAGTTTCAGGCAGTCAGGATTTTGAGGGACAAGGACCTAGATAGAGGAGCAATGTCCTAGATGGAGAAATGAGCCCTAAATTTTGGTTTAAAAAACCCAGCTGAAAGCCACTGTGGGTCCCACACGCTCTCAGATCAGATGTTCTATCAGCCCCCTCAAAACCCCTTTAGAGGCTCCGTCTACAGATGATAATGTAAAACCTACTCCTAGTGAGGGTGGACCACTAGACTCTCCAGGATAGAAGGAGACCAATAGAGGAAATTTGGTGACCTAGTGACCAGTGGTTTCCTTAAGAAATAACAGCTTCGTGGGGGTCTCTGCTACTGATAGGTGGAAAATTTGGAGTGACAGCTACTAAATCAACCTTGGTACGCGGAACATGACATTGGGTCATTTGTACCTGCCATTTCCGCCATCTCTGGAGCATAAGTGAGGAGCAGTCAGTAGGCAGTGTGTAGATTTGGACACCGCTCATCCGCTTGCTCACTCTTGTCCTCTTACCGTGCTCTCACGTCCTATTTGCAGCTTACAATGGATTCTTCACACTTTATGACACGAGGTCTGATAAAAACCAGCTCCTTATGAATATGAGCATGTATCTAATTGTTTTCCCTTAGATGTGTTCCTGTTTGTATCAGGGCTCAAAACCATCCCAGGAATTGTTTGTTCACAGGTCTGTAATTGCTTGGTGCAGAGGACATGGCTTTACGGCACAGAGATTGTCTTATGGATCTTGCTATACAGACTGCACTTGCATCTTCTCACACTGACATAGTCTTACCAACTTCAGAGAATCTGCCAGATACTCTGGTCAAGCTGAGGTTTGCTTGAAGTGCAGCCAGGACGTGCAGCAAAGCCCTTTCTTCTTCCAAATCCTCTTCATGCCTAATAGCCTTTGGAGTCTCCTGGTATGTGGGCCACATCTGTATTTCTAAGAGTGGAACATGTTGCCTTTGCAACCTTAAAATGCTCTCCTAGCTTTGTGTTTCTGTCTTTGTGATAGAAAGCAAAATGAATCAAATTAACTTTTACTGTCCACACTGTAAATGTCCAAATTACAGACTATACTGTGGTATTTATTTGCTTGTTTGTATATTTATCTACTTATTTAAGGCTTTCATATGAAAAGGCTTTGATACAGAATGCAGCTAATTATTTTGCAGAGTTGAACTGCATGGCATAAAATATACCAGCTTTGTGGTTCTCTATAGCCATTCCATACCCTCAAATGCACATGTCTTTCATGTTTTATGTATGAAGTATTATGCCAAGAAAGGGAAAACACTTTAACAGCTCTTAATGGTGAAATAATGCACCTAGCTGTGAAAATTAATGAGACAGAAAGAACATATTAAACAGAAATAACAAGGAATTGTAAAAGTAAAGAAGAGAGTGAGACTACTTTATATGAATTTGTTTGGAAGTAAATATTGGATCTGTATAAAGCAATTAGGTCTAAGGGAATTTGCCCACAATAAGCTAGAATATGACAAAAGCTATTGAGCTTGTATGACCGGCAAAGGGAAGAATTCAACACGTATTGTAGTATCTTCTTAAAGTACTGACAACCTACCCTCTATGGAACTATCCCTCCATGATAGTAATTATAAACCCTGAACAAAATTTCACAAACAATCTTTGAATGTACTGGACAGCAACGAAAGGCAGGCGGAAACTAGAGTAGGTTCTGCTTGCAAACTCCTGGCCTGTGTAGCATCCTCTATTATGATTTCAGAGGTGTTCCTGTTATATCTGAAGTGGTAGCAGTAATATTGACAGTGAGATCTCTGACAATGGCAGCCAGATACAATTGTCATGGTGGTACAATCTTTATGAGTGTTTGGGGAATTCCACATTATGAAAGGCAATATAGTTGGCCATCTTCAAGAATACAAAACACACAACTCCCACTATTGTAAGTTTCTGAGACTTGGACAGCTTTGCTTTGAGATTGTCCTTCCTCCATCAGTGATAAAAACACTTTTTTTTTCTCAATTCAGAAGAGTGAAGAGATGGAGTTACAACTGTAACAGCAACTGCACTGGTGAGAAAAAGAACTAGGAATGGAAATACCATTTCAAGCCAGGTTTGGCTGAGTAATCACGCCTGATCTGCATATCGTAATACAGTGCCAGCAAGCATGATCCATAGACAGACCCACTCTGTGAATAACAGAATCATATCCTAAATTCTTGAAATATCTGCACAGGAGTTTGTTATAAAATACTGAGTGTGGCAGTCAGTTTTCAATTACTGTAACAAAACATCTGAGATATCAACTTCAAAAAGAGAAAAGATTTATTTTGGCCCATGGTGTCAGAAGTTTCAGTGCATGGTCAATTGACCTGGCTGCCTCTGGACCTATAAAAAAAGCAGAATACCGTGTTGTGTGATGGAGCAAAACTTTTCATGCAGCTGGGAAATGAAACAGAGAAAGAAAGGGGCTGGGGTCTCGTTAGTTCTTGCAGGACCATGTGCTCAATGAGCAGAACTCCCTTTAGACATAGCTCTTAAGTTTCTGCCACTTCCTATCAGTGCCAAGCTGGGGACTAAGCCTTCAGTGCAAGACTTTTGGGGGAACCATTTCACATTTATCTATCACACTAGGCTTCTTGAAGCTGTGCAATGGAGCATTCAGAGCACCAAAGTTGGAGATAAGGGCTAAAGACAGTCTGCTTTCCCATAAGCTGGAGAGAGCTTGTGAAAAAAGTATATCACATAGGGTTCAAATGCAGCATTTTATTTGGTGAGACTCCTCATTTTTCTGAGTAGTTTTCCCAAAACTCAAATATCTAAGGGTAATCCCCAAATATCATAATTGTGGATGTTAATTTTCCCATGTAGTCTCTTGGTTAAGCTTTAATGGTCAACAACAGATTTTAAAGTCAATATTATTATCTTTCATGCTGCAGGAATACTTAGAAATACTGGAAAAACCTTTTTTTTCTAATCTATGGTGTATATTCAATCCTGAGATAAGAGATTCACCAATGGTGTAATGATGTCAGGAGGTGAAACATGAAAGCGTCACCTTTGCATGCCGAAGGATGGATCTAGGGAAACCTGAAGACAGGAATCAAGGACACCAGAAAAAGCAAAGAGTTCTAGGGTGATGGTCATTGGGCAGAATATGAACAGCTGCCAGCTGATAAGGAAAGATTTGAATCTATAGACTGTGTATCTACCACTAAACCCCAAGAGCAGAGTGCTGAATTCTAAAATGCGGTGTACTTACCAAATGAGTCAGAGAAAGGGGAGAGAAAGAAAAAAGAAAGGAAGAAAGGAAGGGGGGATGGAGAGAAGAGGAGGAAAAGGAAAGGAAGGAATGGAGGGAGGGAGGGAAGAGAGACAAGACAGAGTTCAGAACTGGAAGTGAAGGGAGATGAAGAAGAAAGCACAGACCATACCAAAAAGTTGTAAGTAGCACTGAGTGAATGACTGGGTGAACTGAAAATATGAATAGAGACATGGGCTATATTTCGAAGATGTGATAGAAATCTGCTCTTGGTAACAAATACGCAGTGGTTAAGGGAAGATGTATTTGTACATTTGCTTCTTAGAGTTTCCATTTATTGGGTGAAATAAAGCTTCTGTTTCTTGAAGGTGTGATGTGTGAGTGCTGAGAGTAAGAGAATATCGATTGTATAAATAGTTACTTTCTCCAGGTATATGTTAGCAGTGACTATTTTAAGTATAAAGACCAAATACAGACACTAACATAGAAGTATAAATTCAAAAGTAGATGCTTTCTAGATCAAATTTCTCTATAATTTCTAAGGATTATGTGTGTCCTATTTTGATCCTTGTCAATGCAATGTTCTATTATTAATTGTTATTGATTTAGATTTTTCATAATGATAATTACTTTAAGACAATGATTATATTACTAGTTATGAGTAGAGTTAAAATTTAAAATTTTTATCAGGAGGAAAATATAAATGATTACTAAAGACAGAATAAAAATGGGAAAAATGATTCAGTTAAAAATCACCAGAAATATCATTTCAATTAATATAGTTCTTTTTCAAGCATAAAATAAAATGTTCTTATGAATATGGTATTACTTTAAAACATTGTTCCACGTTCACTTCTGTTATATGATGGAGAAATCCGAACACATTTCCATGAGAGTAATATTTCAGTTCATTTGAAAGTATCATCTTTATAATGGATAAACCAGATTGTTAGGGGGAAAAAGAGAAAAGACTTAGCTCATTCATTCAAATAGCTCCTGCATTTGCAGCCACAATTGCTCCCTGATATTTTATTGTTTTGTTGAGCCATGTGTCCCTTCCTCTACCCCTATTTTTATTCTGAGAATGCCTTTCCACTGCTAAGTCAGTCACAGTTCCACAATATACTTAAATGCAAAATCCAAATGGTTTTATTGTTCATTCGTCTGTCAAAAATAAATGTGTTTTCTTGAGTTATAATGCTATTTGTTCCTCTTCAATTTTTTTGGAGAGTAGGGGATTTTGAATGAATACAAATCAATATTTTTACTATAGGATTTTTAAAAACTTCATTGATGTCTTGCAGTAGTTGAAGTTTTAACCAAGAGTTGTAAAATTTTAAAAAATAAACTCTGCCTTCCAGACGGTCTCAAATGTGGGGACTCTGTTTTCTTTCACATACCGTGGCACGTGAAGTCAAGTTTTCACATTCCCAGGAAACTGATGACAATTCCACATTGCTCTTTTCCTCTGGGGATTCACACCATTTGTATTAATATTAAATTACAAATTTTCTCTGAGTGCATGTTCAATGAAAAATATTTTCCCTCCTTGAGCTTTATTTATATTTTATTCCATATTATTTTTCATGAAATCAGTCATTTTTCAGGATTAAATTTCTTTTTATTACAATTCTTTTGCAAATTTTGAAAATTCTGATTTCAAATTCTATAAGTGAACTTGGCATAAGAGTTCAATCCAGAGTATTGTTAAAAAAAAAAAAAAAGCCTCTTCATCTTGTATTACATTTTGATTTTACTCTTCCAGTTTTTTTCTGTATGAAAATACATAGACAAAAAGTAAACGAATCCTGATAATTATTTGCAGATTACAGGCTGAATTTGTTTTCTTATATCTTAAATAATAATAGAAATTTAAATATTTAAAAGAAAACTTATTTAAATTTACTTTCCATGTGTGAGGATGAGTGATTTGGACTAATAATCTGCTTATATTGATAAGCCAGTGGAAAACTAAAATATAAAATTTGCAATTTCCTGAACATTCCAAACAAAGTTTATCATTAATATTATTATGTATTATATATATATAATTATAATGTATTAATATAATTACATCTAATCAAATCTATGTAAAACAATCACAACTAGGCTAAAAAGAAATACAGTTTTAGTAAATATTTTCTGATGAAAATAATGGAAAAATGGTGAAAAGTGGCTGAATTAAAAACATATTTTAGTAAACTCTAAATGCTTGGATAAAACTGATTGTAGTAATTAGACTATTTCTCAATACAGTATATTTTAGATTCTAAGGTACACTTTCATATAAAATGTTGATCCATTTCTTTCTGTAAGTGTGTAACTTATAAAAATATTATTGAAACAGTGTCCAGTTTTCTGATAGTATTTAAATATCAGTATAAACAGAAAATAGTGTTGTTGGTAATGATTTAATGAGTAAAATTTATATTATTTTTTGTGGCTTTATGCATAGTAATGGGTCTCAGCAAACTTCTCCAAGGATCATAAATGTGGGTTTTAGTATGGTAAAAGTATTAGTTCGAGACTTGTAGAGTAAGCACAGTTTAACTTCCCGTATTAACAGAGAAGATGTGGCCAATGATGGAAAAACACAAGGGCAGAAATGAAAATCAGCCCAATGGTTTCAAAACTCTTTCAACGTAAACTCACCTATTCGGCACATGAACTCATTGAATTGCCAAGGTCTACCTATTACTTAGATTTTTGCTTTCTGGAAGGCATTAGCTGACCAGATAAAAAGTACAGCATATATATATATATATATATATATATATATATATATATATTAAAGTTTCCCTGTCCAGTTGAAGAGTTAAAGGAGTCAGAGGTCAGAGGTGTTCTGATTCACAGAAAGGATTTTTTATTAAGAAATTTATTTGTTGAACAATCAAACATGCTTCTAAAGAAAAAATATAAAATATATAAATTCCGAATATTAGATTTACCCCCCAGACCTACCCCCGATTATCCACCCTTGATTTTTAAATAACTGAACATAACCAAAGTGAAATGCCTGTTTTCTCTGAGGGAAACAAAAACTCTCGGTAGCATGTCATCATGAGGGGCTATCTCTAATTTTCTAAAATCCCATTGTCTGTGCTGTGGAGACTCTCTTAAGCTTTTATGGCTCTAGTGCATTATTTTAAATCTACTAGAACTGGAAAACATAGATCACAGTACCAAATTCACAAGTGATTGATGAAGCAGAAGTTACTGCTACATGCATTATAGTAGCCACTCCATTGTATGAGATTTGCATGTAATTTAGAGAAGATGGAAGTGCTCTGGGTTTGCTGAATTTTATGAGATTTGGTTTTAGGAGGTCAGTTACCTACATAGAAGTTGACATTGCTATAGTTGGCGTTTGGTTAAGGGGAGAACACTTTATAAAGATATATATATATATATATATATATATATATATTTTTTTTTTTTTAAACCACTTTCCCTCATATTGAAAACTCCTTTTAAATTCATCCACTTCTTTCTATCACTCATCATCCCTCCCATGACAATACCTGTGAATTTTATCTGAAGAGAGGAGAGATTCAGACTTGGAAATGCAGTCTGTCTTCCCTGGCGATTTTGCAGATTCTACTGATGGGAATCTTCTTAGATGAGGGTTAATTTTTAATTTTAGTCCTGAAGAATAAGGAGAATAGAGAGAAACATTTTCATGTTATACCTTGAAGGAAGAAACAAAGAATAGACTATCCAACTCTTAAGAGAGGACTTTCCACATCTTCATGATGAAGAAATGAAGACTGGTTTCCCATGCGCAACAGGTCCATGTACAATGGATGTAATCATGGAGAAATGTGGTCGTTCTTTTCCTGAATCAGATTGAGGATGCAGGAAGGAACTGTTGCTGCAGATCAGAATTATGGGCACTGTAAGTCCGTGAGAAGTATAATGTTCTGAGTGCCCACGGAATGCTTATGGGACACTGTCGACTGTGACAATGTACAGTCCATACGAATGCATGGTCTGCACCACACTATGGTACACTTTTCTCATGGACTTCACATCTTTCCTTACAAATTCTAGGGTTTCTTTATATTTTCATTGACATGTGGACTAGGCTTATCATATTTGACTTTTACATAAAATATCTAGTAATTTGGGCATAATCTGAATAATGAAAACAAAAGTAAGAGAGATTTCCTTTTTAAATGTTTCATTTAACTTGATATTTACTATTTAGAGGAGTACGTAAAAGTTATATACTAAGACTTGTGAATTCCTACCCTTTTCTTTTCCTGACTGGTGGTATATTTACAAATTTAATCTTAACATTCAGGGGACAGAATAGGCTCTGAACAGGTCACAGTCACATAAATTAAACTTATCCCCAGAGAATTTCCAGTTCTCTTCTTAGTGTCCCAATTGTAAAAATTAGCAAACATGGCTGCAGCAGTGGCTCAGCAGTTATAGTGCTTGCCTGGCATGCATGAGGATGCAGGTTCAAATCTGAGCACCATGTACACAATGAAATGTCAGAGAAACAAAAACCACATTAAAAATTAAATAAAATTGGGGGCTGGAGCGGCGGCTTGGTGGTTACGGTGCTTGCCTGGCATGCACAAGTACCCGGGTTCAAACCCCAGCAACCCACGTACACAACTAAGTGTCAGAGCAACTAAAGCCATGTGAAAAACTCAATAAAAATTGATTCTCTCTGTCTCTCTCTATCTCTCTCTCACTGTCTTTCTAAGAAAAAAAAAATTAAATAAAATTGATTCTCTCTTTTTCCTCTCTTTCACTGTCTCTCTCTCTCTCTTTAAAAAAATTAGGGAACAATTAGGAATTATTATTAAAGAAAACTTAACAGGAAAGATGGAAACCATGTACAAAGAAACTACCTTGTCCCTGTACCAAAGCTTATCATATTGAAATTCTGGAAAACTGAAGCTTGACAAAGAAAGAATCTTAAAACTTTTGGGACAGGAAGAAGACACAAGTCATATGAATAAAACCAGAGATCAGAATGCATCAGCAGTCTCAGCAGTAGATAAAGTAGTAGGTAATTCAGGAGGAGAAAAAAATTTTTTTTCAGGGCTGAGGACCGAAATTGGGACCGAATCTGGGGCCTTGCACCTGCCAGGCAAGTGCTCTGCCACTGAGCTAAATCCCCAACCCCCAGGAGGAGAAAATTTTTAAAAATAAAAAAGAATCCAAAAAAGTCATCATCACCAATGATCATAAAGCATCTTCAAAGCATTGAGAAAGCTGTTTTTCTACATTTACAAGCAAAACACCATTTTTTCTTCAAACATGAATGATCTCAGAATTTCTCTTCACCGTCTTTATCTCAGGAAGATACTTGTTGATGTACTCCATCTATGATGTGTGTGTGTGTGTGTGTGTGTGTGTGTGTGTGTTTGACTTGAGAGGATTGAAGTGCATGGATATTTGCTGAAGCATTATTTCAGAGACTATCTGAGATTTTTCAGACAATATTAGTATCAGAATTATTGAATTCAATAAAGCTGTTGCTTCTCCCCAGTGTGGTAGGCATCATCCAGTCCATCGATGACCTGAATAGAATAAAGGTGAGGAAATGAGGCTTTGTCCTTCTTTCCTCCTGACTATGTTGGTTGTAATGTTGGTCAGCTGACCTTGGACCAATATTTATACCATTAGTTCTGTTGGCTTCAGAACTCTGGACTGGAACTGACTTCTACAACTGGCCTTTCTGAATCTGGTCTTCCTACCTTGCAGATCATGGGATTTCTCCACCTCAATAGCCACATGAACCAATATCATTTAATAACTCTTTTATGTATATTCTGTTGATTCTCTTTCTCTGCAGAATCATAATACACCACTAAAATGTAGAAGTAGACTGAAAAAAGAAGGAGAGGAAGATAAGGAGGAGGTGGAGGGAAAAAAAAACACAGAAGAGCAGAAAAGAAAAGAAACCGACCTATGAAGGTAATCCAAGGCATAAAAAGAAGAAGGCAAGGACCTTCTCCATTCCAGCAGGAAAACTGAGTCACAGGCCGCAGGAAAATCAACACAGACTACTGATCTTTATCACACCCGAGGAAAGAGTCCTCTGAGACTTTATTTCAACAAAATATCTCATATGTTTGATTTTGCAAAGGGAGATTGATATTGCCAGCAGAGATTTTGGATTAAATTAATTGCAAGTTCTCCGATAGCTAAGTAAATGATGGTAAGATAAAAATGTTCCAAAACCCAAAGTTTTGCCAGAAGGAAAACACTAGCTAGTCAGTTTTTACACTTTAATTGTCATAATATAAACCTTGAATATAAATTAAACTAGTATAATTATGTTGGAATTGTATTTTGAGAAGGAAATGAGGTGAAGGATGTGTTTGTGCATGAGTTCACACAGAGAAAATGGTTTGTAACAGGAGAAACAAAAGAGAACTTTGTTCTTAATTTTTGTAGTAAGAAGTCAATAGAGATTGCCTTTTTAAAATCCAAGAATAGAATTGTGAGGTTATTATTTGTAGATCTGAAGATAGATGCTGTTAGAAAGAGCTGGAAGAATGGATGAGAGTGTGTGACTCTTGTTGCTCTTAATAAGCTTTACAGACTCTGTTGATTGTTGAAACTATGCTAAAAGTAAAATCTGAATTAAAGAAAAAGAGTGATGATGCTTCAATATATGGGTTTTCCCAAACAGAATTAAATGATCTCTAAGGTGTTGCAGAAATGAGAACAGAGGTGTTCTCATTTTTTAGAGTAGTTGAACTTTCTGGGAAATTTTCTAGCAGCTGCATTTAAAATAATCCATACATAATTATATTTTTAATTGAGTATGTTCCTCCCACATTTGACAAACTGAAAGCTACTTTGATAAACCTTGGTTATAAAGCCAGTTTCACAATTTAGATAACAGAATCCCAGATTTGAAAGAAACTTTGCAATTATAGAGCCAACCTCCTGAATTAGATGGGGAAACAAAGGCCCAGAGAAATTAGTCACTGAAATTGAATTAATTTCAGTTAATTATTAGAAGAACAGGACAACAAAAGTGAAGAAAAGGAGATATAATATAGAAGTTATAGTTTTAGACTGGTTTTATATTCTGTTCTTACTTTTTATGACTGGACAGTATCTGGCAAATTATTTAAACACTTTCATACTCAGGTCCCTCATTTTAGAAATGACAGTGCTAATTTATTGACTTCAATGAGATAATGTATACTTTCTGACAATAAATTATAGCATTTTAACCATTATTCTCAGTGGGTTTAAGAATGCACTTCTATGCTCTGAGTCAAACATAGAGGGTGCTATATTTAATCAGGATGACTGCAGACTTATAGCTTAGACATACTTGAGAATGATGTTAAAAATAATGCCAGGACCACAGGCTAAATCACGGCTGTCCCAGGAAACTGCATTATAAGATCTTTTATGATTCAGTAAGATTAATTCATAAACGTGTAAGACAATGTCTGATGGGCAAGTGGAAGCCACCTGCATGGAGTGTGACACTGGAAAGAGTTGATAGTGCAATTGCCAGCTATTTCACTAGGAGTCACCTTGAGAAATGCTCAAACTGAGGAGGAGAAACTCCTCAAAGTGAGGTAGCTCTGGCATTTGAAAGATACAAGGAAACAAAGCCTAGGAAAAGGCTTGCCTGATGACTGTCAAGTTGTCTTGATGGTTTGCAGAGGGACGATGAGAAGCAGAGGACCAGAAATTAAAGGCTAGAAGTAAGAATCAGAGTTGCTTTTTTGGTTGTTTATAAAAGGCATTTATCTTTTGCAATGGAAGAACAGGCAGGGCTGAACTGAAGTTTCCAGAGTTCTAGAAACATTTAAATGTACAGCCAAAGAAGGTCTGCTATGCTGAGCTAGAGTCCTGGAGTTGGAACTCTGAATTATGACATGGAAATATGTTCATTTTACCCTAAGGTTGTCCTCTGCATAGCTCCTGGGACTTCACAGCTTGCTGAGGAGCTCACTCTACCTTTGTAAGGCCAAGGTCTTCATTTTTTCCTGTTAGGACAATAGCTTCTTGAGGAACTGTTATCAGCAATTCTTCTAGATGCTAGGTCCCTAATCAGGTGATGAAAGAGGAAGATTTTATACTCAAGCTACTGCAAAAATTATTTAGTATGTGTAAGTTTCAGAAATACTCTGAGACTAGAATTTAAACAAGGGAATCAAATATAATTAGGATAAGGAAAACTCATTCACTCTGAGGTACTTTCTGGGAACTCGGGATTGAATAGAAGCTCCAGTACCAACATGATGTTATTTCTTCTGTAGACAAGGACTGAGAGTAGGAGAGGTTGCTGGCCACAGAGCTGAGTTCCTTCGTGTCCATCCTGATGATTTGGCTCTGAGATGATAGGGCTGGGTCGTATCATGTAACCACAAGTTAAACCACAAAACTGCCATTACCATGAGAAAGGCAGGAGTGGGGGACAAAAGTATTGTCCCAAAAGGAAATATGGAAATTGTTCACAGCTTATGGAAATCTCAGGACAAAGTAGCAGGGGTGTCACTTCACCTGTATACCCAGAAACAGAGTGGATGAGCTAGAAATTAAAAGTAGTATCCTGAAAAAAAGTATATATATTTACGTGTGTGTGTGTGTGTGTGTGTATTTTTTGCTTAAGTCTCAGTCCTAAACTAACATTTAAACTTGAAATCTATTGCCAACTGGTGGCTAGGCAGCTGATATGAAGAATATGATTCTTCCTGTCCTTGACCAAAAGAACCTATTTAGAGACACTTGAGGAAGTGACACTTATTGCACATAAGGTTTAAATTGGCACTGATCTAGACAGGCAAACTATTTTCATGGTCCCACTTTCAGAACAGAGGCTCGTAGTCTGGCAGTCAGTGGATTCCTGCCTGAGGTCCTGCTCTCTGTTGGCTCCTTGTACCTTCTCAGTGGTCCCTTTCCCAGACCCTGAATATAATACTTGAAATGACGGTTGGCAGTTAGAATAAATCTCACATTGGGTGTTTGGGGGAGGCCCTAGAGAAAAGGCAAGTGGAAACCTCAGAAAACGACTTCCAAGAAAATGAGGTACATGTAGTTTTGCATCCTGTGGGGCAGGGTGGGGTAATGGCTCATCTAAGATACCAACTTGATTGGATCAAAAGGCTCCAAAGATGAAGAAGAGTCTTCTGCCTGTGTCGATGAGGGTGTTTCTAGGAGTGATTGGCATGTGGGACAGCGTACTGAAGCAGAGACCCACACTTAGGGTCTAATAAGTTGGAGACTTGCATGGAATAAAAACTGGAAGAACAAGGAAGCAGCAGCAGGATCAAGGTTGATAATTTTTTAATGGGTTTTTTGATTGCTGCTGTGATCGCCTGAGGACATCAGACTCCAGCTCCTTCACTCTTTGACTCTGTGCAGCAATTCTCCAGGGAGTTTCCAGGCCTTCAGTTCAGGATCCGGTAGCATTGTTGATCCCCCTTGTTGTGAGGCTTCAGCATTTGAGGCTGTGAAGCTACTGGTTCTTCCTGCTCTCTGGCCATTGTGGGATGATCCCTCCTCTGGTTGTGTCCCCCCTTATAATCATATATAAATATGTATATACATATACATATCAGAAGGTTTCAACTTACTCAGTTTCATTTCTTTTTTTTTTTAAGAGAGAAGGACAATGAGAGAGAGAGAGAGACAGAGAGAGACAGAGAGAATCAATTTTTATTGAGTTTTTCCATGTACCTTTGATTGCTCTGACACTTAGCTGTGTACGTTGGTGGTGGGTTTTGAACCCGTGTACTTGCACATGCGGGGCAAGCACTGTAACCACTGAGCTGCTGCTCCAGCCCTCAGTTGCATTTCTCACGTGTATATGTTTGCACGTGTCTGCACACGTGTACATAGAAAGGAAAAATAGTAAGCCAATATTTTTCCTCCCTGCAGTGGAAGCAAACATGCCATAAACCACTGAATGCTGGAGTTTCTTCAGATGCAGAAAAGGAACATGTCCAACAGCAGGTGGGTAGCCACCAAAATTTCTGATGATCACATTTCTTCATGGAGCTGAATGTCTTCTTATAAGCTGCCAGCAAAGAGTGAGATTTCAGTGATCTGAAATAATAGATTTGACTCATGATGCTCAACATCAGAATTTCTTTTTTATTTTCACTTAAAATTTTTAACTTTAATATCTTTGCATTTTTATTTTTATTTTAGCTTAGTTTTTATACCAGGGATTGAACCCAAAGCTGTCTAACCACTGAGACAGATCCCTGACCCTTTTTATTTATTTATTTATTTTTATTTTGAGACAGGTTCTCACAATGTAGTTTGACTTTTTAAATAACTAAGAGTGCTATTTTCAGACTTTTAAAGTCGATTTATCTGTGATGCTGTATAGGATTGTTTGTGTTTTCTGTGTGACTGATAGGAGAAATCACTTTTTTCCAAGGTTTTTCATCCTCATGGTGCATATTTTCATGCAATTTAATTATACATCATTGTGTAAGGCTAAGAAAAATAGATATTTTCTCAAATGACATTTATTTGCTGGTAGGTGTGTAGTAAAAATATTTTTTCTTTTTCTTTTTTTTTAAAGAGAGAGAGTCAGAGAAAGAAAGAGAAAGGGAGAATTAATTTTAGTTTAGTTTTTCATGTGACTTTTGTTGCTTTACACTTCATTGCGTTCATGGTTCATACCCACATACTCATGCATGCCAGGCAAGCACCATAAGCACTGAGCCACTGCTGCAGCCCCCATAAAAATTCTTAATGTGTAATGTTTTAGCTTCCTTGAATACCTTAAATGTAGCATTGATGTTTTAAGAGTTAGTGACATTCTGTTTAATGAAACCATTATATGTGAAATTTCACAGCACATTTTTGTGCCAATGTATGCTTTGTTTCCTAGAGTGGAGATATTTGATCATCGATCATTGGTTGTAATGAAAAAGGTCTTACTGTTCCAATCCACTAATAGTCATTCTGCCTTCTACACTTTCAAGCCTACCACCTCCTAATTAAACTTCCAAAAGTGCATGTCCATAGCTTCAGTGGTATCTTAGTGAACTCTGTTTAAGGTTAATATTCTTAGCATGACATTTGAGAAGCCACATGAAATATCCTCAGCTCACTCTTTCCACAACCCACCTTTTATTAAATATTGTGCACTTTAAGAGATAGACAAGTGGGAACACTGAGTTTCCAATTTCTCTAATGCCCTTAAAACTTAGCCAGTGTTGTAGATCTCTGTTTTTTCCACAGTACCTACCATAATATGGAGACTGTAATGGGAGTATAAATGTCATGAGTTTAAACCAAAGGGTTATCTTTTCAACTGCATGAAAACAATCATCCACTTCTACAAAAACATAGGCAATCTGTTGGCGTGTGGAAAACTGGAAATCAAGTCATATTCCATGCCAGAAAACGAGAACTCTGACTAAGAGCACTTCTTTGTGGTGGTGATGGGGGGGTGTTTAGTCAGCGTTTTCATTGCTGGGACTAAAAGACCTCACAAGAAAAATTTTAGGATGCAAAGTTTTATGTGAGGATTCATGGTTTCAGAGTTCTTAGTCCATAGAAGGCTGGTTCCTTCCTCGTGGTTTTAGAAGAGGCAGAACATCATGGCAGAAGGCATGGCTCAGGGGAGCAGAGAGAGAAACTTCAGACCACATACAAAATACACACCCCAAAGGCCTGTCCCCAGTGAACCACCTTCCCCAGCCACATCTACCTGCCTTCAGTTGCTGGTTAATCTCTATGAGGGGATTAACTCACTGGTTGGGTTAAGGCTCTCATAACCCAATCATTTTAAAATATATTTTATTATTTTATTTGTTAAAGAAGGTCTTACAATTAGAAGGGAATCATTATCAAACAACAAGAACAAATGTATAATGACAGAGCAAGCCAAGGCTGATGCCATTCCATGATTTCCCTCTTGAGTTTCCCATGATTCCATGTTTCCCCCTATTTAGCCCCCATGTTAATTGGACTTCTCATGGAAGTCGAAAGTTTCCCATTGAGTTAATTCCTCCATACTCCCTCCCTCTGGTCTCCTTGATAGCCTTCCTATTCCCTCCCCCCTCCCGGCTCCCCTCCCTACATTTCCCAACATCCTAGGCAAGCCCCTGTTAATGTAAAAATTCATACATGTTGGGTTATTATTAGCTTAGCCATCTATCATACTGTTTCCAATTGTATTCTAGCTTCCACAGAAAAGAGAAAACATTAGGCCCCTGAGTCTCTGAGTTTGGGATATTTCACTTAGCATAATTTTTTCCATTTCCATCTATTTGGCTGCAAATGCCATGATATTGTTTTTCTCCACTAACCTAGTAGAATTCCATTGTATATATGTACAACAGTTTTTTGTTTTTTCATTTTTTTTTAAAGAGAGAGGGACAGTGAGAGACAGAGAAAGAGAGAAACAAATTTATTTAGTTTTTCACATGGCTTTAGTTGCTCCAACACTTAGTTGTGTACGTGGTGCTGGGGTTTGAACCCGGGTCCTCATGCTTGCCAGGCAAGTGCTGAAACCACTGAGCTACCACTCCAACCCTGTACCACAGTTTTTGAATTCACTCATCCATTGAGGGGCATCTGGGTTAGCTCCATAATTTAGCTATAGTAAATTGAGCTGCTATAAATATTGATGAAACTGTATCTCTGTAATAAGCTGATTCTAGCTCTTTTGGGAAAATACCCAGGAGTGGGATAGCTGGGTCATGAGGTGATTCCAGCCCTAATTTTTTGAGGAATTTCCACACTGTTTTCCAGAGTGGCTGAACCAGTTTGCAATCCCTCTGTATCTCTGAGTCTTCCTGCATTGCTTCACACAAGTTTTAGGGGTCAACTTTCATCTAAAACATAATAGGTGATAGCACAAAATGTGTTATTTTAAATATAATTGGTAGAAAATGATAAAGTGCAGTTGAAAAAGAATTCACATTGTAATCAGGTATGTTATGGGTAGAATTGTCTTTGTGACCAGACTGGAAAAATAAAAAATAGTCTGAAATACTACTTCCACAGGAAACAATAAATTTGAGTTCCAAAATGACTGGTTCAAAATTTTTGAAATGCTTTATATACTATGAAGAGGGTGGTCTATGTTTCCAACACCCCAACAGCAAGAGGATGGTACAATTCAGAGATGGTCTTATTGATGCTTTTTCATGGGTAGTGTGGCAGAACAAAATTGGGAGTTGTTTACACCCTAAATGAGAGAAGGGAGTATTCAGGATTTTCACAGTGTGAACACAATTCACCATTAAATTTTATTAACGTGTGTTTTGATGATGGTTCTTTCCCCACTAGCAATGATCCTGTCAATCCTCATAAAGGTGAGTGCTTATGCATTTGTTTATTCACTGCATATTAATATTCATCAAATATCCCTGCATACCAGGCACTGGGGTTACTGGAGAGTACATGATACTTTCTTCATGAAATAGCTTCTACAACATGAAGGTAAACAAATAAGCATGGACACAAGGAAATGGCAGTTCAGTGTGGTAAACTCAATAATAAAAATCAGGTTTATAGGGTTGCTAGAACCCTTACCAGGCATGTGCGAAGACCCGGGTTCAATCACAGCACCACATACACAGATAAGTGGAGGAAAAACAAACAAACAAAAAAAACAGGTGAAAAAAATTAACTCTCTTTCTCTCTCTGTCTTTTTAGTTTTTTTTTTTTTTTTGGAGGGGGTACCCGGAATTGAACCCAGGGGTGCTTAACCACTTAGCCATATCCCCAGCCCTTTTTATTTATTTATATTTTAATTTTGAGACAGGGTCTTGTTAAGTTGCTTAGGGCCTCACTTCATTGCTGAGGCTAGCTTTGAACCTAAAAATCCCTTGCCTCTGCTTCCCAAAGTCACTGGAATTATAGGGATGAGCCACCATGTCCAAGGTCATTCTGTCTCTTAAAAATAAAATAAGTTAACTATAATGTAATGTCGCAAAGTTGTAGGTGATTAACTGCATGCATATATGTAGAAAAGATTTCCTAGATATCCATGCCAGTCTGATATGGTTTGAAGCAAGGAGACAAAGTGTGTTATAACTGTTTCTAAAAGCACTATCATACATAAAGTAGAGGCACTCATTGTGTATCCATTTTCTATCACAGTGACAAAATATCTCATCTAAACAACTTAAAAGGAGGAAGAATTTATTTTTGCTCAACATTTTGCTAACTTTAATCCAAAGTCACTTGGCCGTGTTTCTTTGGGAATGTGACGAAGCAAAATATTATAGGAGGAGTACTTGGTGAAGTAAGCTTCTCATCTCAAAACAGCCAGGAATCCAAGCCTGAGACAGGACAGGATCTGAGTACCAAAATCCTGCTCAAGATCATGCTTCCAGTGACCTAACTGCAGTCCCCTGTGCCCCACCTCCTAAAGATTACAATAGTGTCACCAAGTTTTCAACAGATGGCCTTTGGTGGTATTTAAGAATCAGAACACCACAACATCTGTTCTATAAAGTATTTTTTGAGAAAGATGAGGTAAGAGATTTAGACTGGGACTACACCATAAAAGACATTGTAAGCTACCAAAGGAGTTTCCACTTTACTTGCAGGCAATTAGAAGCCATGTAGCATTGTGGGCAAGATGGTGATAAGATTTGTGTTCAAGAAGACTCCATTTTATAGCAATGAGAGAATAAACTGAAAAGAGGACAAGACTAGAAGCAAGAGACTATAAAAATTATTGAGTTTATAACAGAAGACTGTTGGACAAAAGTAAGAGAATGAGTTAACTCATAAAAGAAAAGAATAATGGATAGACATGCTAAATAATGAGGAATAGTCACTGACAGGACATGGCCAGTTTGATTTGGGAAAGTGGACTGGGGAAGAAACTATCATGAATCATAAGTTTCCATGTGGAAATAAGGAGTCACCAAAAAGGGTGTGTAAGAATAACAGATTTAGGGAAAATACAACCAGTTAGATTTTAGAAACTATGTACCTAATATATTTTAAGGAAATTCAGTGGAGATATTTAGTAAATTACTGAATATATAAGTACTAACACCATAATTGTTAATATGTGTGGTCTGGTTTAGAAAAAGAGATTTAATAGCTATTGTAGGATAGTTTGAACCAAAATTACAGAGTATTTTTATTGCTCAAAATTTTTCCCCCCAATGATGTTATCAAAGACATTTGCATTTAAGAGAAAAGCAAATAAAGAATAATCAAGAGGGTACATGGTCTGGCTTCTGTGGGTTCAGAATGTTTAAAAAGGAAGATTTAAAGTTACCTAAAATGTCAAATAAGATAAACAGAAATTCCACGCAAATGACAAATTGGGTCATTGTTTTCCTTTGGTGCACTGTCACAGCCAGTGAATTGTCAGTGGTAATGCAAAAGGAATTAAAAAACTAGTCTTTCAAGATGTGTGTCTGAGATGGAAAGGAAAAGGAGATTATAATTTAAAGGAGTGTAATTTTATGTGTTAGAATCTTAAATAGATTATAGCATAACAGAAAGAATTGGATAAAGAGATACTGATTCCTACAGAGGAAAAAGAGGTATAAGGAATAGACTTTTGTTCTAAAAATGGGATAAAGTTACAATTTAATCTTCAACAAGAGGTAAGTTGAAGAAAGTATTATACAGTGCAAATGTAAGAATGAGATGATAAAATTGTAATAGAATTTTAGTGACAAAAAATATTTGGAGAAGATAGCTGAAGAATGTGGAATCTAATGTTGCCCAGAGAGAATTGATAAGCTGTCGAATCAGCTAAACTAGGAAAGCATGAATTTTTCTTTAAACTATATTTTAAAATAGTTTTAATATGTCTTTCAGCTTCTTCAGTATAAGGTTATAGAGGTCAGGTATTAGGAATGTAGTGCTGATGAATCTAATGCCAAGTTCAATAGATTAATGATATAAATGCATGTGTACTATGTGGATAAATTTGTATGGATATATATGTATGGCTGTATAGATATGCACAAAAGTATTCATACACATATACATGTAATATTCTCTGACCTACACACACATATATGATTTTAAAGTAATTAATTAGCTACCCGATACTTTTTTGGTGCATCTTTCACAATAATACATGCAAAAGGATTGAAAGAGTATTTTTATTAAGAAATTTATTTGTTGAACAATCAAACATGCTTGAAAGAGTATTTTAATACCTCTTAACTGGTAACATGTTTGTAATAAGCAATGGAGTTGGAGGAGGAGAAGTCTTTGATTTACCAGTCTGGAGTAATTTTAGCTCTCCTATATTCCCTCTCACTCAGCTGCCTATTAAAATTATTTCTTGCTAGCAGCAGGGTGTGGTTAATGAATGTTAACCAAAGAATATTTTAAAGAGAAAAAAAAAAGAAAGCTCAAGCCACAGAATTTGAAAAGACTCAGTGTGAAATCTTGCACATGAATATGTTCATGATTCCTTTCGATCATCTTCTTTACTTTTATGAGAGAAATTGTTGAAACCTCTTTAATATGTGGCCTTTGACACTTTATAGATCAAATGTCTTATTTAAGGTATTTCCCATTCTTTGATGAACAGAGTCACAAATAGTATGTGAACTTATAATAATATTGCTTACCTTAACAAATTTTCACACATTTTTGTGATTTAAATAAATTAGAATTTCTTCTCATTTACTTAACTTACAATTCCAAACTCAGAAAATCTTTTGATTTGGGTTCTTCCTATAGAGAAAGAGGATGAAGATCATAGAAAGACACGAAGAATAAAACTTTGCTGCAAATCAAATACATATACAAAGAGATTGAATGGCTTTGTTAACAAATATCAAAACAAAAAGTCTCATTTGAATGGAGAAAGTATCTGGGTCAACCTTGTTAATTAAAAGTAGTGAACAGCCTAGAGTTGAATTTTGCCAGAGTAGCACAGTGAGAATATTTTAGGCAAACACAACCTTGAAATCATGTATATTAATTGTACAAAGTCATTTATTAAGTAAAAAGCAGTTTGGTAGTATTGACTTCACCAAACCAGGCACATCTTTTTCTTTTAATCTACAAATTATTGAATTTATCAGTTATTTTTTAGAGCAGTGTTTTTAATGTGATCAGTGTTAATGGGTCCCCGTGATTCCCTTTTTTGCATCTCTCTCTACATTCCTCCTTTCCTTTTTCCTTCCTTCTTTCTCTCTGCCCCACCTTTCATTCATCCCCTTCTCTTTCTTTCTAAAATTTCCCATCACAGTTACTTTTGTAAAATATCGTATGCTTGATATCATTTTTCCTCTTTTATTTGCCTCATGAGGCCCTCATCCTTCCTAATTAAAAAACCTTATTTCTATAATCACCCTATTCTTATAACAAATGCTGTCAAAAACTGAGAAAAGTCTGAGATTTTACCCTGCTTGCAAGGTAACAAGTCAGTCTGACACAGCTTCATGGATGAGGGGGAAGACATGACACTCCAGGGTCAGAGTCAAAGGACTGTACGGTTCACAGCTTAGTAATCTGCAGAGCAGCCAGTTTACATCAATTTCCTGGGTCCCAAGTAATACAGGGACATGCAAATGGGCCCAGGTGTCCTGCACTGCTAAGCCCATGGAACTCCTGTATTTTACAGTAAGAGAAAGGAAGGCCCATCCTCCTGAGGGAGTCATTTACTGCAGGTCACCAGATAATAAATATGCCTGCTCTTTGCTTTAGAGAAGACACTATCTTTAATTTCCAAGGCCTTTTTTATTTTGTTTTGTTTTTTGTTAAACTTACATCCTTAAAAGAAATTTTGGAATAGAAACAGTGCTTTGGCTCACCAAAATTAAAGAAATATGAAACTCGTAGTGTATTGAATATTAACAGAAGGTTTTTATCTTAGATCTTTTCAAATAATTCATTGGTGAATAAGATTCTCGAGACCCTGCTTTATTCTTCTAACTAAACATAATGTTCCATGTACTTTAAACGCCAAGTGAGTGAGTCTTATCCATTGTTATGTACCCTTTATGCTGGCAGTGGACACATCAGTTTAGAAAATCTAGGCCACCTTGGATACTCGTACACAATGGTCAATACTGTTTGTTTGGCTCTGTCCTGCAGAGACTATGCAGGTGGTATCTGAATGTTTGCTTTGTGGGTATTTTCATTTTGCAAATTTCTTTATATTTCGGGGTGTTTTTGTAAAAAATTTGACATTGTTAACCTATTTTATTTTGTGAGAATCAATCATTCAATAAGACAAACTTATGTGTTCCAATGCAACCTACTTCTCTGTTGTGTGCATGTGTTTTGATCTCCTTCATTCTCTTTTCTCTATCATAAATCTGACTCTTTTTGTGGTCAGAACAGGTCCAGACATGAGAAATTTGTGGAGATGTATATGTGTATATTTAATTATATAAGAGTTGCTTTTCCTATTGCTTTGCTTTAGTACATTTTTAATATTTAACTATATTATTAATGTCATTATTAGTTCCTGAGCAGCAGGAATGAAATGATAACAGCTGATTAACTTTGGTAGCTTGGCAAGTAGAGCCCTGGTGGTATATTACAATGATAAATTAGCTGTTTTGGTCCTGTGCACATTCGCTTATATGCTAGCTTCTGGTGTCTTCTGCCATACACTTAAATTATCTATAGTGACCTATACCTTCCATTTTGCTTATGGCAACTGAGAGACCTGTATCTTTTTTTAGGGTGATTTCCCAAGTTCTAATATTTCCAAAGTTTTTTCCAAAGAAAAAATGCTTGTATCATTCTGAATGTGAGGCAATGAAATTTATGAAAGATGTTGAGCAGTCTGGGCTTAGAGCTGAGTAACTGCAGGAGTTGGGGAAATGTCACCTTCACTTTGTAACTCTCTTAAAGTACCTATTCTCACAGGCGTCTGGATTGACAATAAGACAAAAGTTGTTCATAATATCAGAAGCTCACATTTATACCATGGAATACTACACAGCAATTAGAAACAATGACCTTGCAGCCTTTGAGGGTAAATGGATGGTTATGGAAGAGATCATGATGAGTAAAATCAGCTTGACCCGGAGATCTAAGGGTCGATTGTCCCCACTCATCTGTGGAGGTGGGGACTAGACCCTGGACAATGAGAAAGTTGGTCTAGTAACATGAGT
>PVKS010001265.1:0-27500 GCA_004027875.1 Aplodontia rufa
AGGCAGGTGCCTGACTCCACATGATGATCACCTCCTGAGTACCCACTCATACCCACACACACACCTGTCCCTCCCATCAGGAGGCAGGTGTCTGACTCCACATGATGATCACCTCCTGAGTACCCACTCATATCCACCTGCACACCTGTCCCTCCCATCAGGAGGCAGGTGTCTGACTCCACATGATGATCACCACCTTTGGTTTTCCTGGTCAGCGGACTTGGTGCCCATTTTGGAGGACAACAGCTGACCAGTCCACCAACATGAAGACCCAAGAGGAGCCCTATGTGGTCCCTGGAGGTGCATCTCACCTTCCCAAGGAGAGGCAGACAGAGCCTAAATGTGATATGCCCCTGGGAACCGTCCCTGAGAGGCCCCAACTCCAACATGGTCGTGGCTGAGAGTCTGTGGTTCCAGCGAGCTTCCCACTCCACCTGACTTCTTGGCCTGCAGAAGCCGCATGGACACTTCCTGAGCTGACGCTGTGACTCTGGGTCAAAGTGGCTCTGGGCAGCAAGCCTGCTTGGCTCTCACGGACTCATGCACACTCAGTCGCCCAGCCCATGCTGCCCCCTCCCTCTGGGGAATGAGGCCCCCATGCGATAAGGCTTGGAAGACCGTGATGGACAGCAGACTGGTTTAAACCAGTTGTGCTACTGGTTGTGCCGTCTTGGCTGGATTTCTTAAGCACTTTGAAGCAGTTTTCATTTGCGAACTGGAAATAGTCCAGCCTCTTCTGGGTGTTAGTCTCTCCTCCCTGCAGAGATCTGCATGAGCATCAACTTTTCTCCTTTCCTTCCTCTGCCCCTAACAGGGTGGGTCTGTCAGTAATAAATTTATAAAATAACCCTAACAGAGTCTGCACTAACGGGGTCTGCCACCAGGCCTTCACAAATTTGGGTGGGGAAATCTTCCACTGTGCACTTTTCTAGTCTGCTGCGATGTGTAGAACCATCTTACTCAGCTGGGAGAGCTGGGCTCAACACCAGCTGCACACAGACAAAGCCAGATTGGGCAAAAGGCCACCCAGCCTGATCATTCACCCCATTGGTCTGCCTGTGAGCTGTCCACCCTGCATCCGGTTCACCTGCTTTCCCTGGGACAGAAGAGAGCAAGGGGCCATCTGATCTCTGATCTCCCATACCCTTGCAGGTGGGAACTTCCTGTGGCCTCCTGGACCTAGAATCTTGCTCCCTCTCTGCCTTCTTTTGCATGATGGGAAGGTCCGTTCCTTAATACTTCTTAATAAAAACATTTGACTTTTAGGGACTTTCCATAACTTTGTAAATTGATAACTTTTGAGTTGGCAAATGCTGGTGGCCTTTTAGGCAGGCTTAGGAAACTTAGGTCTGTATCTGTCCTCGTTCTCCAAAGAGGTAAAGTTGATAAATAAAATTAAAAAAAAAAAGAAAAGAAAAAAAAAGGAAAAAGAAAGATACACCAAGCAGCAAGTTGAGCTTTGGGTGTGAATTTCTTTCCCAGTCTCAGCTCCTCCCCCTCTTTGGTCTGCTCTGTGGTCAGCAGGCTCCAGGTACATCAGACATTTTTGACCCTCTTCTTCCTTTGTGAGCTTGAGGTCCTCCTATGGAGCAGCTGGTCTCCCAGCAGACACGTTCCCCTCCCCTGTATCTGCTCAGGGATCAAAGTTCCAGCACTGGCCACGGCAGATACTCAGCAACCCTGGCCCTTCTTTCCGAAGTATTAGAAAGCGATTTCAGTGCACTTTATCATGCAAAATGCATTTCCTCTAACGCTGTTGGGCTGTTGGTGTACCTCTAGGAAGCTGGAACTCTTTACTGTGGGTTTTCCAAGCACCTTCTAAGTTGAAGCAGAAAACTTAAGGGAATTCCAAATGTGTGCTTTGATGTCGGTGGACATGAAGAACAAATAAATGCACGTTGTAATTATGGTTATTTAAGGCCTGTCTTCTGAACTCTTCCTATTGAAGCTGACCCAGAGTGTGCTATAAACAAATTAGAAACAAACAGGAAATTTTCCAAATGGAAATTTTGTTTACCTAGTTTATAGTCCGTGAACTCTTAAGGTTTTTACTTTTTAATACACTTACATGCACAAAGCATTTTCTAAAATTATATGGTTTCACTTCTCCAGAGGGTGGTGTTACAAAAACTAGAGGCAACCAGTGATGATTTGATAGCCAAAATAAAATATTTGTAAAAATGCACTCTTTAAATCGAATCAATTTATTTTTACAGAAGTATAGCTGTATCAAGAATTTATTCCCCAGAATTTTTATATAAACTTTAATTCCACAATATATACTAAAACAATAAAATGAATGCAGTTGGGCTACTTAAAGGACATTTTAATAATAAACTAAAATATAGGCAGACATACTGTGTGGAAACTGGCTTATCTAACTGCAAATGGACAGTTGAATTTTGCCCGTCATGGGAAGACCATTTATGACTGCTGGAATTTATCGAGAAGGAGTAAGAGGACAAGAACAAGGGTATCAGAAACTCACGTATTGTTCTGTTTGACTCTTAGGAGGATAGAAGGTGGCCAGGTGTTAATTTTTCATCCCTAGAACAACTGGGAGGAGAAGTTTGCTTTGGTCCACAGTTTCAGTGGATTCAGGCCACAGCTGGTGACCCCTGAGGCAGACATCATGGTGGAGAAAGCTGTCAGTCCTGGGCAGCTGGGAAGAGAGAGAAAGGAGGAAGAGGTGGGGAAAGAAAAACTCTTCCAGTTCCCTACTTCTTGCAGCGAGGTCCACCTTCTTTCCTGTCCCTCCCTCCCCCAGCAGATGTCCTCACAGGAGCTGATCCACTGATGAGAGCTCATTGACTGAAAGCCCCAGACCCCAAACCTCTGTGCTGGGGACCACACTTTCAAGATGAGACTTTGGGGAACATTCCAGACCCAGAGCATAACAGGTGGCAACATGGGGCCATTTCTATCTGAGGAATGACGCTCCCGTCCCCAGAGGATTACAGGTGACAATGCGTGGGGCCATTTCTACATGTGGAATGACCTCCCCTTCCCCAGGTCCCCAGAGCATACATAACAGGTGTCAATGTGTGGGGCCATTTCTATATGTGGAATGACCTCCCCTTCCCCAGGTCCCCAGAGCATAACAGGTGGCAATGCGTGGGGCCATTTCTACATGTGGAATGAAGTCCTGTCCACACAGCTCTAGAGATGTCTTCTATTTTCATGATGAAAGAAAAGCATGTACTTATAAAAATTAAATTATACCATACAGGTTATTTCTCAATTAAATAACATAAAAAAGTAAAAGAAAGAAAGAAAACAAACATATTTCATAACTCACTTTCCCCAGGATAACCACTACTGGTGTTTTGGCTTAAATAAATTAAATGTATTACATAAATGCAATATGTTTTATCCTATGCCAGTATGGCATTTAGTTCTTTTAACTGTTAGAAGTGATTGAAATGTATGGATTAGGAAGCACATAACTATAAAGTAATTCTGCTGGTGACCAGCTAGTCACGTTCCATGTCCCTTCCCCTCACATGCTGCTGTGCTGTCCCTTGTGATGGTCACAGCCTGAGGTTCAGCTTTCTCTGTTCCATGGCTGCAATTTTTTTTTCAGGGCTGAAGACAGAACTCGGGGCCTTGCGCATGCTAGGCAAAGCGCTCTGCCACTGAGCTAAATCCCCAACCCCTCCATGGCTGCATTTTAAAAGTTTACATTATTGCCAGAAATTATTACAGTATAAAAGTCTTGTCACACTGAATTGACTGGGATATTATTATATTTTTGCAAAGTCACCAAGAAAACAAACAGAAATGAACTTTGTAAACACGGACGTTCGAAGCTGCATCTTCGTCTTGGTTGGTGGGCAGTTCTTCCGGTCCTCCCTGTTGTGTGCGACTCTGCCCAGCTGGCCCCAGAGCTGCTTTTCCAGGCAGCCACGCAGGAGGGGTGGTGCCTCGCCTCCTCGGCTTTTCTGTCCACTCTTCATATTTCAAGGTCTTTTTGATTGGCATATCTCTTGCATGTGTCGTGGTGAGTGGCATTGATGGGCACGCAAGCTCTGTGGAGAGGCCAAGCCTAGCTCTTCACCTGTGTCGCTTCATATGCTTGGCACTTTTTGTGATGTAAACACTAAAAATCCACTGATACTGATTTTCGGGAACATGATGCACTCCCATAACCCTGTCACCGAAAAGCTGCCATAGATCTCTGGCATGTATCCCTCCAATCTGACGGCACTGGGACCCCTGGAACCCGCGTCTCCCCAGCCTTCCCCTGCCTGGCTCAGCAACCTCCTTTCCTCTCTGCAGCACAGAGCCTTGGAGGTCTGTCCATGCTGCCCAGCGTACCCCCAGCTCCGTTCCCCTTCTAAGCGGGGTTGCAGCGGTACCTGTTCAGACGTTTGGGGATTTGGGATGTTTCCTTTGGGGCAACTAAAATGAAACCTCTGTAAACATAACCGCAGGTTCTCGTTGAAGACTGTTTACCCGACACCTAGAAGTGATATTGTGTGCTGGGGCAGGTGCGGCCACTCTGTCTTCCGCATGGCTGCCCCTTCATGCTTTGCCTCCAGCGATGCATGGATTGTGAGTCCCCCACGACCTGGGCGGCCCAGATGCTTCCCGCTTTGCCGAATTCTGATGTGCGCTTCTCTTAAGCGCACCCCAGGTGTGGTGGCTACTAACAGCCTGCGCAAGCTTTGCAGCCGTCTGCAGCACCTGAGTCACTGCTGAACAGCAGCTGGGTGTCTTGGTCAGTGAGCCATCAGGGGTGTCTCTGGAATCTGGAGGTGCCTGGTGTCCCCCTGTCTCTACTTGTCTTCACAGACAGGAGAGCATCTATCTGCGTGCCTTCTGTCGTGCAGGGTGACCACAGGACTCTGCAGAAACCGGAGGATTGGAAGAAAACATAAAAGAAGAGCGAAGAACTGAAGGGCATTGGAAGAGGAAGTTCAAAGGCAAGCAGAGTTACAGAAGAGGAGGAGGGCAGGCTTGGCACTGCCCACGCTGGTCTGCTGGGCTGCTGATGTGCAGACAGACCTCCCCCTGGCCCAGTCGCTGAGACCTCCCGCATGCACTGCCCAGCCAGGGTCCGTTGGAGCTGTGTCTGTCACCTATCGCAGAAGATGCAAGCAGCGGAGCAGCGGAGGAGCAAGCCAAACCCTCAGGCCCAGGAAAGCCGCCCCCCATGGAGTTCACAAAGGAAGGCGGCAGGTACCCTTCACAGTGCTCCACTTGCCTTTCCAGACAAAGCCACAAGTTTCAATTCTCTGCGTTTCTGTTTTAACTGCAGGGTGCTCAATGCTGGTTTAAAGTTTCCTCAACCTTTAACGCCAACGGTAAGAGAGTGTTCGACAATCCATGGTCTCTGAACAACTTGGTCCCCCATTGACCAAGCCGCGTGGCCTGACTCTGCCTGGCACAGCCCTTGGAGACGCCTGCCCGTGGTGGAGGGCAGGACTTCAGCACGTGGCAGGGTTTGTTTGGGTTTTGGCTCTTGTTTGGATCCTTTTCTTATGAGCACGCAGAGGTGGCACGTCTGTGTGACTTTCCTCCTGCATTCCGTGTGGCTGGTGTGGTCAGCCTCTGTTCATGGGTCCCTTTGCCACCTGCCTACCTTATGTGCTCCAAATCTTAGCTCAACTTTTAATAGACTTTTTTCTTAGTGCTGGATTTTGAATGCTCTTTGTTAGTCATGAGGACACTGGGAATCCGTTCTTCATGAGGAATCGTGATTTGATTGTTGAGAGCCACAGACAGGAGACTGTCCCTTGCTGCAAGCAGCAAGGCAGTCCACGTGGTGTGATGTGTTGGAGGATGGCTCAGACCAGAGACGCGGGACCTTGTGGCTCAGTTCTCTGCGGGTCCCATGAGCTTCACACCCATCCCCTGTGCATATGTCCCACAGGGGTGAGCTGCAGGGCCCAGGGGATGCTGCACACCTTGAACTCACATCCGCGGAACTCAGCTTTAGGAAGTCAGAACATTTCACAGGAATCAGTGAGGAATCCTAGCCCTGGCCCTAGGGGGAAGCAGTAGGGAGCCCTCCATTCCACTGGGACTTTTGTTGAAGAGCACCTCTGCCCAGGAGTTACCTAGACTGCTGGTGCCACATGGAACACGCCACAACATGGTCAGGCAACTTTTCATTTTGATGACGTCAACCAGTCTTTATTTTTTCTTTTATCATGTATCTGTGCAGTTGTCTAGAACTTTACCTATTTTATTAGCCTTTAAAATCTGACTCATTTATTTTCACTATGATTCTTTTTTGTTCTCAATTTTGCTGGTTTCTGATCTTGTCTTTAGTAATCTCTTCTTCTCCTTACTTTCAGTTTATTTACTTTTTCTTAGTTTTAGTTTCTTATGCAGAAGTTTATATGATTGATTTAAGATAATATCAGCTTCTAATGCTATGAATTTTCCTCTGGGTTCTGCTTTAGCTGCAACCCACGGAGTTTGCTTTCAACATTATCATTCAGTTCAAAGTATTTTCTAACTTTTCTCTGCTTTGATCCATGTGCTATTTAGAAATATTGTCTAATTTCTAAACACTGAGTCTTTTTTATATATCTTTTGGTTGTTGATAGTTTAACATGTTGCTTGTTATAATTTCAATTACATTTAATTTGCTGAGGTTTTCTATGATGGAGAATACGATCTGTCTTGGTTACTGTTCCACATGCATCTGGAAACAGCATGTTGGTAGGAGTGACCCACAGAGTCCAGGGCTGGGGCTGGGACTTAGTGGTAGAGCACTTGCCTAGCATGTGAAAAGCCCAGGGTTTAATCTTCAGCACACACACACAGATGTGCACACATGCACACATGCAATAGTAATAATAATTGGATCCAATTACTTGACGGTGTTTTTCTATTATCTATACTGATTTCCATATTGATTTTCTGTTAATTTCTGAGAGAGATCTGTTAACATCACCAACTTCATTGGTGGGCTTATTTATTTCTCTATCTTCCCATAAGCTTTTCTTGCAGTGTTTTTTATCTCCTTTGTGAAGCACATACACATTCAAGATGACTGTATTGTCTCAATGAATTAAGACTATCACCATCTGACAGTCTCTTTTTCTCCTCACTGTTCTGAAGTCTACCATTTCCAAATTAGCAAAATCACTTAAGTTTTCTTCTGACACAAGTCTCCATTGCATATCTTTTTTTTTCAGTCCACTTACTTTTTTTTTTTTAAATTCTTGTTCTGGGGATTGAACCCAGGGTATTCTACCACTGAGCTACACCGCAGCCCTTTCTATCTTTTATTTTGGGACAGGGTCTTGCTGAGTAGCCCAGGCTGGCTTCACAGTTGCAGTCCTCCTGCCTCAGCCTCCTAAGCCTCTGGGATTACCAGATGCACCCTGCACCCAGCTCCACTATCCATTTACTGTTATTACTTTAAAACAATTGCTATTTTTGAAGAGGGTGTATGAATAGCGCAGTGTTGTATGTTTTTAAATCTGGTATGACAGTTTATAAATGTAGTTGGTCCATTTAGATGTTTTCCGTTTCCCTAATTACTCATATATTTGTGTTTAAGTTTATTCTTATTATCTGTGTCCTTTCTGCTTTTCTTTCCTCTCCTCTGTGTTTCTGCCTCCCTTTGTGCCTTTGAATGTGTGTAGTCTTGTATATTAATGCATCTATTGAACTTTCGATGAACTCATGTTGAATGCTTTTAGCAGAGTGAAGTTTCTCAGCATTTATTAAGAAACTGTAAGAACTGAAGTGTCTCAGGACAGTGTGTGTAGCTTCACTTACTGTCGATGCAGCATACTTCATGTCAAACTTTCCACTGAGCCCCAAACCAATTATTCAATAATAAACCAAGTTAGTTTCCCTTTATGAAAGGACATTTTTCAAATTATAATTGATACACAATAATTTTCCTTTATGTTGTAATGGAGGCATACGAATGAAGGCAGGCAACAGTGTCCTATTGGGGAGAAGTTTGCTATCTCGGCTTGTTCTGATCTTAGAGAGAAAATTCAGCCAGGGAAGTGTGAAGCTCGCTGCAGGTTTCTGCTGGCTGTCAGCAGAGTGGAGTCCTTCCTCGTCTTCTCTGCTGATTGTTTTTTGATGTGGACAGGAGCTGGTCCTTGTCAAATTTTTTTTTCATTTTTTTCAATTAATGTGATCATGTGACTTTTCCTTCTTTTGCCTGTTTTTAAGGTGCATTTCCATAAAATACTTTTATGAAGGATTATTGACCATAAGACTATCAACAGATTGATTATTCAATAGTTCTCCAGCCTTGCATATCTGAAATAAGTCCTACTATGCCATGGTATATTTTTTTTTCCTTTTTAAAATTTAGTTGTTGAATTCATTTTGCTGATACTTAGATGAGGAATCTTCACCTAAATTCTTGAGGGATGTTTTGACCATTCTGTATTTATCTGGATTAATATCAGGGTAATGCTAGCCTCACAAATGAGTTGGGAATTGTTCCCTCCAGATGAAATTTAGAACAGAGTCATGTAAAGGTGGTATAATTTCCTTAAAAATTTGGAAGAACTCTCCTGTGAAACCATTTGATTCTGGAAATGTCTCCTAGGAGCTTTGAAATGGAGATTCTGGTTTCCTGGTGATCGTGGGGCTGAGGGGCAATGGCCTGGACAAGTGGACTGGAGCCTGCTTCTGGTGTGTCCCCCAATTCCACCTGCTCCTGCAGGGGCTTTGAGATGCTCAGCTGCGCAGGGACTTGGCTGTTTTCCCCTCGGCTCTGCAGGTTTCAGCCCTGAGCATTTCCAGGCTGTTTCCGGGTGCATACTGGTGAAGAACTGCTGAGTCCTTGCAAAGCCTCAGGGAATTTCTCTTCTTTCTCAGGTCCACGTTAGCAGAAGCTGCTATAGTTGCTCCTGCTATTTTCATATTAATATTTGCATAGTAGCTCTTCTCTATTATTTTCCTTCAAGTTGCCTATATCACTGCTTTTGGAGAAAGCTATTACACCCACTTACACACGATTTTGCTTTCCAGCCCTGGTCTGAAAACACCCAGAGAAAGCTCAGGAATGAAGAATCTGCCAGTTCTCAGCTGAAGGCTGCTACAAGCGACCTGCTGAGATCTCACACCGTCTTGTGCCATCCGGCTTCACCCTGCCCCGGACGGGATCCTCCCCTCTGTCTCATGTCCATGTGTGGACCCAGCATGCCTGCCAGTCGCTGAGCAGATGGACTGTCGTGGTGCCACAGTGCCTGAGTGTGAGCCACCCCAAGTTTACCGAAGTACCGCCAAAGTGCGGAAGTAGTGATGCTGCGTTCAATACGCCAAGAGGAGCTGAGAAAGTGCTTGCTTCAGTGAAGGGGTAAAAGTTTCCAATTTAATACGGAAAGAAGCGTCCTGCTGCGGCTGCCAAGATCTACAGTACAACAGGTTATCTCGAGAGGCCGCATTCCGATGACGTTCATTATTGTGTGACTTTTCTCCTATATCATTAGTTATTACTGTTAATCATTCATGGTGCTAATTTACAGGTCAGTGTCTGCTGTAGGTGCACATGTGTGGGGAAGAGCATGGTATACGTAGTACTCTCCGAGGTTCCAGGACCCAGCGGGGTGCGAGCCTGTCCCCTAAGGCTTAGGAAGAACGCTGTGGCTAGCACATTTTGGGGCCATGTGTTTCTGTACACTTTTCCAATTTCTAGCTTTTGGTCGCCATCCATATTTAAGGTAGTGATTTGTAGGTCAGTGCTGAAGCCTTCCTTTTCTTGTGATTTCTTGCTCCTGCCTCTTTTTCCTGCGTGTTTCACGACCCTTCTTTGCCTTCCTGAGGACCACTCGAGCATCAGAGGCTCTGTGTATCTACGGTGTCCGCGACTCCATCTTTTGTGCCATTTTCCTGGCACATTTCTACTTTATGTTCTGCTCTGCAAGCCCAGCCCAAGGGGACAGCTCTCTCATGTGACACGGCCTGGCTGCTGGAGTGGGCGGTATTTGTCATCTGGTCCCACTGCGGTGTGCCTGGCCCTCTGGGCATCTCACCGTGGTCCCGCTGCCCACCTCCAGTGGTGGCCTCCTACATTGCGGCCTGGTGTTTGTTTCCTGTTGCATCTGGCTGATGTGGCTCCTGTTGATACCTTTCAGATTGGCAGAAAATGACACAGGTCCTGGCCTACTTTTGTGGGTGGTGGTCTCAGTGTTCAGGGTCTTTGCTCTGATTTATCTTCTGGTGCTGCAGGAGCCTCCACGGTCAGGATCTGGGATGGCGTTCAAGTGCACGGGAGGAAGGGGTTCTAAGGACTGTGTGCTCAGTCGGCCTGGGTGGGAGCAGGTCCCGGCCCCTCCTGCTGCCCTTGGTGCTTTAGCCCTGGGGGTTCTTGAAATGCCAGGTTGAACACTGGCTGATGACGGAGGGAACGAGGATGTCAGGTTAGCATGGCATGTGTAAAAGATGTCCGTGTGCTGGTTACCCCACACATGCATGCTTTAAGTCGTGCGGGGCAACATGAGATAGGAAGGAGAGTGGCGGTGCTCAGTCCCGGATCTGGTTCACCTGTCACGGCCAGCGATCACTCTTCCACGTCGTCACTCTTGTTTTCTCTTGGGTTATGTGCCGTGTCCCAGCGCCTGCACAGACCTCCACACGAGAGCTGCTCCAGAAGGCACTCAAGCGATCGTGTGTGGTTTGACATTGATGGCCTTTTTAAGTTTTCCCTGCCTTTGAGACAGACATCCTTAGAGAGCTCTGAGTAGTCCTGGTCTAGCATCAGCTCTGCTGCAGGGGATGCCTGGAGTGCTTCCTATGTGACCAAGCCTTTTCCGGCATTTGCCATCAGCCTGTGCCAGCTTCTCAGGAGCACTCTTCCACGGGCTCTGCTTCCGCTCCCACAGCCCGTGTTGAGGAGACTGAGGCACGCACAAATCGAGGAACTTGACACTGTGCATGGAGTGGGGTCCAATGAGGAGCCCCAGACCAAAGCCCGCAACTCCCAGGGCAGGCGAGTTCTGGAGGTGCTTTGAGTCAAATTCCCTGCCATGTCCAGTGTCCAGTGTCACAAGGGGCAAGGAAACGTAGGTGACAAGCAGCTCCCTGTCCCTTCTTCTGGCCTTGGGTGCGGTTCCTGCTGTCCCAGGTGCTGTGGGCAGCAGAGCCAGCAAGGCCAGGTCCCTGTGTTCTGACAGCAGAAGTCACAGTTCAGCACACCCGTTTGGGTAGAGAGCCAGCTGGGTGGGCACAGGAGAAGAGGGGAAGAGGAAACCCGGACAGCCTCCACCTCCACACCCTGTCCACGGAGGGTCGCTGGCCAAGTCCAAGCTTCCGCAGAGAATACTCAGATGAAATGAGTGCTTCTCAAACGTCAGGCAGCATTGGTGAGGAAAGACAGAGCAGGAACTAAAGGTGCAACTCTAACAGTTTTCACACGAAAGTCAAGCTTTTGTCAGCAAAGACTTCAACGAAGCAGCAGCAAATGAATCAGACACCCAGGAAGACTTTGATTTCAATAAACAGAAGTTAGCCCCACTTAAGTAAGCTCTTACCGCAAAAGATGCAGAAAGCAAGTTGAAAGATAATTCAAAAAGAGAAACTACCCAGAAGACCAGGAACGAAACCACCATGTGACCTAGCTGTCCCACTTCTTGGTATTTATCCAAAAGAATGAAAATGAGCACACTATAGTGTGCTTTGATGACTGTGATATCCCGGAAGAAATGATCAGACAAAGGAAAGCTTGGCAATCCTGTCCAGCCAGCTTGGACGGGGCGACGGACCATTCCGGGCTGCAGACAAAACCCAGCAGGACAGTCAAGAGTCAGCCCAAGCTCCCTTCAGCAGTGGTGTCTGACTCTGCTGTAGCTAACGGGAAGCGTTAGGTAAGTAAGAAAAGATACAGGCATGGTGACGTTCATTGCAACATTATTTATATGAGAGGAAATTGGAATCGACCTAAGTGTTCATCACAGGAATCTGGTAAATGAATTAGAGAACATCCGTACCATGCAGCTTTTGGGAAAGAAGAGTTCAGCAATGAAGAAACTAGGCGCTTCCTAGGAAATTCAGGGCGCTGCCCCAGGGTCTCCCCAGGCAACTCCATGCGTTCTGCACACTCCCAACACTACTGGCCGAGCCCCGGAGCCCGGAGGCAGGAAGTCCTTCACATTTGCTTGTGTTGGTGACATTTCTTGCTTTTACCCATTTCTCAAATCTACCATTTCTTCCTCATGAAAGGATGAAAATAAAATGGCATTTAGGGTAATTCACCTGGAAATGCAATGATAACTGAGAAATCCAGTCCAGCGTCAGGCAGCTGCTGTATTGACGTGGTGATTACAACCTCGATACTCATCTTGACCATTTGTATAAAATTATTTTCATTCTTTTCACAAAATCTGCTATTTTTCTAGTGGAATATTAAACTCATGTAATATACCAGGACTCAGAAAATTAGACATTGTCACAGGGACGGGAATATTTTACAGGCAGCGTGAAATGGTCACCTGAAAGTGGGGTCTTCACAGTGGCCCCAGGGAGGGAGAGGAGCCTGCAGGTGTCTTTGCTGGTCTGCGCCTCCTGGGTGCAGAGGGGCAGCTGGGACGCATATTCATAGATTCACTTGGGCAAACAGAACCGTGCAGTCTTCTCATGCAGCAAACCTTATTTCCGATACAAATTTGAAAGTCTGTGAAGCATGATAATATTAACTCTGGGATCTATTACCTCCCATCAAACAAAGGGGAGGAGCAGGGCTAACAGCACGCGAAGCCTCTGGACGCTGCTCCCGTAATGACGGGGGAAGATTTATACCCGCTCTCCAGGCGTAATGAGGCACCCACACGCCCGCCTGACCTGCTGTGGTGGAGAGCCCTTCTGCTTTTAGTTTCAGCAGATGAATCAATACGCTCGCGTCCTAGCGCTGTGGAGTGAAATTGAGGAAATGAAAATCGGATAATTCTGCTCCCAGTGCAGTCTAGACAGAGGAGAGGGTGTTAGGCTTTGACAGGAAGATCCATTTCCAGTTTCTCAAAAGGCTGGTGTCAATTTTGAGACTTCTCCTGTTATTGATTTTCAGTTTTGCTAAAAAGGATGCTTTATTAGGAATATTAGTACCAACAACCCTGAAGGCTCCAACCTGGTTCACCAGTAGGTGGGTGTGTTCTCAGGTGGGCTCTGGGTGTGTTTACCTTGTGGTCCTTCTGTGTGGTCACCTCCCAGGGCCTCCTTTCTGCAGCGAGCCACACATCCGCCTTCCGACAAGGAATCCAGATTCGTCCCCGAAATCCGCACCGAGGGCCACGGCCAACCAGAGGCGAGTCTGTCCCCTGGTTCACCTCTTCTAGATTATTTTGAGTCTGTTTTCTGGCGTGTTGTAAACACATGTTCTGCTCCTCCACACACTGTTTCCACTGGGCCTTGCATGCTTTCCAGTTTTAATGTCCTCAATACACAGAAATTTTAGTGAACCAAAATATAAGTTTTTGATGCAAGGTATGGAACCCTTGTGCTTGCTAAACACACACCCTACCACTGACTAGCACCCCTGCCACCATCTTGGGAAGCAGCTCTTGTTTAGCTCAGTGCTGAGCACCCTAGGGTGCTGTAGCTTCTGAGACCCTCCACTAGCTCCAGCTTCTTTCTCAGAGTCCCTTTTCCCATGAGCCTCTGGGCTCCCTGGGTTCCTCCTCCATATTCATGAAATATCCTCTTACTTTTGCTTGCCCTTTCTCTAAACTGCACAAATCTTCTCTGAGCGTTTAGGGGAGCTCATCTAACAGAGACACAGCATCATGCACGCATATGGGCACAGGAGTGCAATGGACACAAGTCACCATGTGCAGGGGTCCAGTCATGGGAACAGAGAGTCCATACCCGCAACCAGCACCGCTTCCCTGTCCCAACCTGCAGGCTCCCGGAGAAGAGGTATTCTGACCCTTTTAAGCTCCCTGCAATTCCTCAGGAATCTTTTGCAGAGGACCAGCTTGGCATCATCGGCGAGGGTAGGACACCCTTACTTCTGTTGCGGGTGAGGAGCTTGATAATGGAAGCCACTTGGATCACCACTGAACTGCAGGTGTCCCTTTTGCTCCTGAGAAATAAAATGTTTCAGAACCACCTGACTTCTGAGTGGTCAGGGAGATGTGGGTGCTGAGAAGAGTTTCACCTTTGGTAGGATCTTCTGTTGGAAGATCAGGGTGACAACACTGTTAATAACAGGAAGTGAAGGCAGAAAGCAGGCTGTTTTTCTCCCATGTCCCTTTCTATAAAGTGGCCTTGTATATGGACGGATTTCCTGGGGTCAGGGACCCTGTAACAGGAGGTGTCCCAGAACACCGTGGACGTTGTGATAGAGGGAGCCGTCCCACTGCCCTCTAAAGGGATGTGGCTGGCCTCTGAATGTTGTGCCTTCCCACCACACTTCCTGGACACCTATGCTCAAGAATCATTTTGTACCGGGTGACTCAGCCACGGGCCTGCAAGTGTGGGCTTCTGCCAGAGGGAGCAGGACTGTGTGTGTGGAATGTCTCAGATCTTCTCAAAATCATAAGTGTGGCTTGATGCCTTCGAGAATTGCACTCACTGGCAAGCTGTTGTGAATCTGTTTTTTAAAACTCTAAACCTGACTCCTTTAATCACAGCCATTTTCCTCCCTAACACTGCGACTGGTGACCGTGCTTTCTCTGAAGTCCCCGAGGTGTGCCAACACCTCACTAACCCTGGTTTTGTTCTGTTTTCTGATTTCCCATGCTGCTGCCCCCAAGTACTTCCAAGTTTTGGGCACATCACTACACGTGGTGGCACTTGAAAAGCCCTGGGTGTCCCCCTCGGAGGAGGGCGCGGGCTGTGCAGATGATGGGGGGCACCCTGCTCACCTGCCAGCAGCTCGCTGCCACCTGGCCTGGAGAACCACTTGTGTTTCCATCCCTTGTCTTGCAGAATGAGGCTGTCCCTGCAGTCTATTCTTACAGTGCCTCTTTAAACATCAAAAGCTGCGATGAGCCCCGTGGTTAGGAGGTACATTTGCACAAGGGTCACATTCTTCCGGCAGATTGCTCTCTGGCAACTCAAAATGCAATTTTCTTTTGCCTTTGTCCTCCACATGTTATTTCAGAATCCAGCAGCCCACTTGGCATGGGAAGGGAACCTTCCTGAGGACACCTGGCGTGAAGCAGGAGACGATGAAGAGAAACTTCTCTTCTCACCCGAGAAGAATCTGTGCTTTTGGAAACTGCAAGATAGAAATTTCCCGTCTGGGACCAGACGCTTCTTCCCTTGTGGTCTGAGATCGGTGCAAACTGGAAAGATAATTGTGGATCTTTCTGTTAGGCTGTTCCCTCTGTCTCCCAAAGTCCCTGGGAAAGCAGGTGGGTTGGTGTGTGGAGTGCTCCGTGGTGGATTCCAGGGCTGAGTTGGATCTAACGTGCCTGGAGCAGTGCCATCCTCGTGGTGGTCACAGCGGTCTTCTAAGTGACACTAGCACATTGTGCATGCAGGTAGCCATGCCTTGACAGAGGCAAGAGACGTGACTGGTGGTGGAGGGAACCTGCCGCCTGGGCATGGAGGCTACCTAGACCTAGCCAGCTGGCCACAGCCCTGCTATGGCTGATCTCTCTGTACCCTAGAGGAGGGCACTAAAGGCACCCCCCTCCCCAAGCAGGAGGTCGCCCGGCGGGTGTCATTCCTGTACTTCACAAGTCCTTGTGACAGCTTCAATTTCAGGAAGCATCCACCTAAATCCAACAAATACATGCATGTGGCAGGGCCATGGGGGACTCTGTTCATAAGAACAGGCTGAGCTCTGCTCAGCTCTATCCTCACAAAGGTGGCCTGTGGCTTCCACGTTCCAGCCTTAGCACTTTCATAAAGAAGCACATGTGTTGATTTTTTAAAAATAAAATGAGTTTCCTCTCCAGTATTTGAACCATTGACTTCTGTATTGAAATACAATTTATATTCCCAGGAGATCATGAAGATGGATTGTGCTCCTTCTTCATCCCTGCTGGAAGCCCATCCCTGTGTGACCCACACGCAGTACCTACTGCTGTGGCCTGTGGGTCTGTGGATCTGCCACCTCCCTGAGCTCCAGCACAAAGCCAAGGCAGGGACCCGAAGCTTTCTTGAGTAATCTTAGCATAACAGACTGCACTGGCTCAGAATGCCGAATAAATAGCATTCCTTTCATAACATCCCTAATTACACAATTGCAAAATAGTCCGTAACAGCTCTTTTCGGACCACGGAGTAAATATGCATTTCTAAAAGTCCATAATTATGCAATTATGTGATAGTCTGTAATTAAGGACCGTTGGGTAAATATGTAATTGGGGAGTTTTTAAAAATCTATCATAAAGTACTTTTAAAAATGTGACCGCAATTAAGGAAGAAAACAGGAAGCTCTTCCCAAAAGCTGTACTGGGGCACCTTGTGATCAGCGCCTCCTGCCCCTCACTGCCTTCCTCTCTGCACCTGTCCCCTCTTCTCGGGGCTTGAAACACACTGTGGGCACAGTACCAAGACTGCACAGTACCAAGACTGTGCCCATTGCACGCACCAGTCTCTGGCACCTGAGTGGGAGCAAGGGCTGCGCAGGGTGGAAAGGAAGCACCTGCCCCGGGAACTGTCCTGCCCAGGACCCTGAATCCTTGGTACTGTGGCCAACCGAGTCCCTTTCCTCCTGCTCTGTCTCCAACTTGTCAAAGTCACAACTGGAGCACAAGGTGGGGGTAGTGGGTAGAGGGGGTGTCACAGAGCTCTCTTTGCACTGGGTAGCTGAGGTGTCCATGCACTGAACAGGGACTCAGAGGTCTGCCCCAGGCCTCCAGCACTGGCCTAGCACAGGGCACTGAGCAAAGAGAGAGAGTTGTTTTCCCTTTGTGCTTATCTTAAATTCTTTTCTGAAAATCTCACTTTCGGATTCCTGCTGACCTCCCCAACACTGAGCCAACTGTGACCCACTTCCTTAATGACACCAATGTGCCCAGCTTGCCATCGGCTTAGCTAGACCCCGAGCACTAATTTTAGATGCTCCGTGCTGGTACTGGCAGTGCCCTATACAGCATATCACCCCAGGGGGCACGAAATTGGAATTCTGTGATGGCCTCCATTCACCTCAGCTGGAGGGGACAGAGACGCAGCTCCAGGCTCTCTTGGAAGGAGGGAGCCGGGTCACCTGGGTGGGTAACCGTGGCGGTCTGGCCAGTGAGAGGTGGGAAAGTGGAAACTCTCCACATGGGAGCTCTAGGAAGGGCTCCAGAAGGGGTGTCCTGTGAAATAAACATCAGAGAGTAATGGGGGCTTAAAAACAGCCGTGAGTGCCTGGTAAGCCAGTGCACCCCCTTTGCCCGTGCGGGGTCCGCTGTGCTCATAATGCAGGTGCTGTCAGCTGGTGGAACCGGAAATCTGCATTTTGTGCCCACACAGGTGCCCTGATGCAGGAAACACAGAATCCCACTAAGATCCTTTACCAGTGAGCGATTTTCCTAGGATTTGTAAACAAAGGGCAGGAGATATGGAAACGACAAGTCTATGAGAATCTGTCACAGCAACGGCTGCTTCTGAGGATTTTGCTGAGCAGAAGACAGGCAGTGGCCACTCACTCCGGGGATGTGAGGCTGAGGCCCCACCTGGCTCTCTGTGGAAGGTCAAGGGAGCCAAGTGTCTGCACTAGGAGGGGCTTGGGGGGTTGAAGAAGATACTTCCAAGGTTAACTGTGGTAACTTTGTCCTGTAATCTACTTAGCTTTGGGGTTTTCCTGACTCAGGCTAAGGCCAGGCCAACTCTGGAAGCTTCCTCCAGGGCTTGCCAGCCTGCATCTCCACAGCTTCGTGGGATGGACTTCAAGTGGAATTCGCTCTGTGGCAAGGACCACAGGTGGGCAGTGCTTGGCTCTGCATACACACCTGTGGTTGGTGGACCTCCATGCAGTGATTCAAGCCCTGGCCTGGGGGAGAGAATAATACGGCTCCTACCTCCAGGTTCTCCAGCCTCCTGGCCATTGTTAAACAAATGCTTTTTTGGTCCAGGAAAGATAAAGTTGTGAGTGATTCAGAGGATGAGTGTGAACTAGCTGCTTGTGGGGTCCTGAGGGAATCAACTGCAACCTGCTTCCAATCCTCGTTCAGGATGCCACGTCAGATGTGCCTCTGGCAGGGACTGCAGACCCCATCACTCATCCTCTCTGGGCATCCGCACACCAGGACAATCTTTCATTCAACCCACAGATACTCTTGGGTCTGTAAAGCAGACCAGAGACAGGAGTGTGGGCCATCCCTGATCAAATAAATTCTATATCTATTTTAAAATGTATGCTCAACATTAATTTCTGATGTTTTCCAAGCCCACACAATTTAATTTTACCTCTCAGTTCTCTGAGAAATAATTAAGTGCGCTGAATTCTTTTCATTTGGGAGATTTATTCTGGACTTCAACAATTAGCTATATTAAAAATGAAAGACTTATGATGAGGCTGGCCTGGCTGTGACTCCCACCCAGCCCCAGGTCCTGACAAGAAGCGTTCCCAGGGGCCTCCCTTCCAGCTGTCACTCTCTAGCCCTCTGCACCTGGACTGGTGGACTTGAGATGAGTGAAGGACTAAGGGATGCATCCTTCAAGGATGCTCTTCCCTCAGCCTCAGCTCTGTGGGTCCCTCCAAGTCTCTGCCCGCCAATGGCTCATTCCTGCTGACAGGGCATAGAATTTCATGGCGTGGATGTATCACGATCCATTAACTGTGAACATTCTACTGGACAGCAAGGGGCTGCTAGTGTGGTGCTGCTATGAACATCCAGGCAGAGATGTTGGTGTGAGTCCACCGCCCTGGACAAACGGCCAGGAGTGCACCACCAGGTCGCACACAGCCAGTTGCCTCCTTAACTGCCTGACTCTTCTCCAGAGTGGCTGCGCCATGTGGCAATCTCAGTGTCATTGAAACCAACTCTGCATAGACTCCTGACTGTTTTTTTTTTAAACACTTCCACAATTTTAGGTTGTTTTAAACCACATAACTATTTGATCCAGGTGAGTCCATAGAAAATGTGCATTATATTGTTTTAGCCAAAAGACAGTTTCTATGTGCAAACAAAATGCATACCAAGAACATCTTTATTCAGACAAATGTTTATTTTTGAATACAAGAAATTGTTATTCAATTATAAAAGAAGGATCCAGTAAGTCAGTCATTCAGATTGGAAAAGCGTGACTTGTTTATAGCTAAAAATGGAATGAATTAAAATGGAAAATTAAACTATATACTTTTAAAACGTTTAACTGAACTGCATGCAGATGATTTGCTCAATCTTACCATGAAGGGACCAGATGTCCTCTGTTTTCAACACGGGACCCCAGCTCTGTCACTCGGGGTGAATGTTGGAGAATCAGCACGGGCTTTACCCATATTCTGACATGAGTCTTCAAGTCCTTTACGGTTTTTGATACACTCCAATACATTTTTTTTAAAGAGGGAGGGACAGTGAGAGAGAGATGGAGAGGATCAATTTTTATTTAGTTTTTCATGTAGCTTTTGTGGCTCTGAGACTCTGTTGAGTACGAGGTGCTGGGGTTTGAACCCGCGTACTCGTGCATGCCGGGCAAGCGCCATAACCACTGAGCAACCGCTCCAGTCCCACTAAGATACATTTTTAACAAACTAATTAAAAATACAAAGTTATTAAGTATTTTAGAACATGGAGTTTTTCTTCTCATAATAATAAGTGAAATTTTTCATTTCTTTTTTAAAAGTTTAAGGGATGCTATTTAATGTAATTTCACTGCTAAATTAACATGAATAGCTGGCACAGAAAGTGTCAGGGGCAAAACAGCGATCGGGTCAAGGTGAACCTGAAATTGCTGTGATGGCACCAGCGTGTGTCTGGGGCTGCTGTCCCTGTTTCCACAGCTGCAGTGCAGCTTCCCCGGGTGCCTAGGAGTGACGTCAAGGGCCCTCGAGAATACAGGCCAACCCTGGGGTCAGGCGGATGAGCTGGTGAGAGTTCCTGCATCAAGTGCTTTAAAAGCAATGAAATTAAATGACTCGACCAAAAGCTTTAAATGTTTAAAAATCATAAAAACACGTAGCTTTGCATGTTTAGACAGAAAAAGCTATTTTTTAAAGAGAGAGAGACAGGGGCTGGAGTGATGGCTCAGCGGTTTTGGTGCTTGCCTGGCAAGCACGAGGACCCGGGTTCAAACCACAGCGCCATGCACACAACTAAGTGTTGGAGCAACTAAGGCCATGTGAAAAACTAAATAAAGTTGTTAAAGAGAGATAGAGAGTGAGAGAGAAAGAAAGAAAGAAAGAACCAGTTTTATTTAGTTTCTCGTGTGGCTTTCATTGCTCCAAGACTTGCTGCGTACGTGGTGCTGGGGTTTGAACTCTGAACTTGTGCATTCCAGCAAGCGCCATAACCCCTGAGCCACCGCTCCAGCCCTGAAACAGCGAATCTTAATGACTTCCCTTTCTTTCTCAACTTTAAAGTGCACTCTCATATCTGCAATTTGGCAATAATTTTCTGAAGTCAATGAATTTTTTAGAGCCATGGGAAAACGTAGATAACAGGAATGCATGGTATATGTGTGTGCACGTGTAACAGTGCTTCACAGTTAACCCTGTTTCCTTAGCATACAAAGAAGGTGGTTTATTAAATATCTGCATGCTTTTAATTAACAGGAATTAAATTCATTTTGTAAAATATAAAATTTCATTGAAATAACGAAGCTCATTTTTAAACATGTCACAGCATTTCTAAACAGAGCACAGCTCCACTTTGGAGGTGGACTCACTTTCTACTCTGTTCACGGGGCTCCTTGCCCCTGCCGCGCTGGGTCACTCCCTCAGCACCCCCTGTGCTTGGTTCACCTCAGCAGTGAACGTGTACCTCAAATGCTCAGGAGCCTCACTGTGACACTGCTGCCACTCCACAGAATCCCCACCATCCCAAGGCACTTCGGATCCTATCCCTGTGTCCTTGTACCCCAACAAAGCCATCCTCCATGTTAGTCTGAGGCTACATCTGCTTCAATCTGCGCTCTCGTCTCTTGCTTCACCAGTCCTGATCTGAATTGCTGAGCCGTGATTCATAATGTGAATCCAGGATCAAGGCCTGTCAGCCCCATGGTTCTAGGGCTCCCACAGCATCTTAAAGCGAAGACTTCAACTGTTAGCCTAATGCGTCAAAGCCGCCCAGTGTCTCCAGGAGGTGCGCATCTGAGGACCATCTCAACAGAGACAAGAATCTGGGCAATGATTAGCTATCCGTCTACGGGTATGTCTATTTCTGTGTGATTTGCTTATTCGTTGAAGAATAGTAGCGCACAAAAAGGTGAAAGTTAAAAGGATGTGAAAGGGAACAAGAAATTGAGGTGACAGAGAAATAAAGACAGGGAAGTCAAATGAGGCCGAGGGAAGGATTGGTGCCCAATGCAGATGCCCTAGAATCCAGAATTCTTTTTTTTAGGGTGAATCATGAGTTTTACTTTAAATGCCCTAGCATACCAAATAAAGGACAAAACATGATATAGTGGAAGATTGCCAGAATCTAAATGACAAAGATGCATCAGTTGCTCTGGGAAGGACAGCCATTCATGATGCTGAGCCCAGACGGAATTCTCTGCTATGCTTCCTAAGGAGAGCCCTGAGTAATTCCCCAGCTCAAACCTGTTCTTGAGTAAAGAAAGTGACTCCTGTGCTGAATTCCCAAACACCTTCTAAAGCAGGAAGCTGTATTCCAGCAATAACAAAATAAGAGGAGTTTGGAAAAGGAGGAGTATTTTACAAACTGCCAGATTCATGCAGTCCAAGTGTGTGGCTCTCTGCTGTTCCGGATTAGAAGAGGAAAACAGAATAATCTTTCCGGAAACTCGCCAACATACTATTTTTTCCATCACTGATAAACAGGACTCTACTTCACATCTGCACAGACGAGGTAAGATTTCCTCAGAAAAAAATCTTGGGATCTCTCCAAAAGCACAGTCAATGAGAATTGAGAGGCCCTCCTTCTATGTTTGCATGAAGACCGCAATGTGTTTATTTCAGGAAAATGCTAAGATGTTAGGAATGTTTCCTCAACTCTGATGTGCATATACTCTCGGTTTTTCAATAGTCTGTAAGCAGAAGGAATCTTAGTGTCAGATGAAACTTTACTGCTTCCAGGCAGAAAAGTCCATATGAAATAGTTTGTAGTTTTCATTGCTCTTCTTAGCCTAGGGTGGACACTATCTGCTCATTGGATTGTCACCCTATTTGTGTCATTTGCATTGTGAACACTACATGTGATTGAATTCTAAATCAGGTTTGAATCCCTAATTGTTGCTTAAAATGACTTCAAAAGTACTTCACCACGATGCAGCTCTTCAATAAAGAGACGGTGCGAACGAAGCAAATGGGCGCCGTGGATGTGCAGTGGTGAGAAGATTCTCTCAGGCACCGCACGTCTGGCTTCATCTCTGCGAACATTATCGACTGTAGACTACAGACTCGGCTGGCATATTTCACTCTGCAGAAGCAGGAAGTGGGCCTGCTTTTCTCATTATTATAGCCCCATGCCTTCGAAATGTGGCCCGGGATGCCCAGGGATACTTGTCACAAGACTTTATTTGTTTCCTATAATCATTCACACTCACCCAGCACTTTGCGTTAAGTTCATTCTGTCATTTTGATTCCCTCTTCTCTCCTTGGACGATGTTTTTAAAATCTAGGGTGTGGCTTCAGTTACAATTTATGTCAATAAGGGTCCACCTGCAGGACCATTCAATCGGAGAGGGGACTGAATATGACAGTTGACATTAGTGCTGATTGTCCTGGGCTCTTGCCAGCCTGCTCTCCAGACTTTGACAATTCTCATCCACAATGTGGCATCTTGCTAAACCAGTCCCTAGCACAAGCACAGTTTTGAGAAAGGATCGTATCTCTGTACACAACTTACTATACCAAATTTTGTCCTAACTTTGGTTCCCAATGTCATTTGAGGCTCTTGAATGTTTTAGTCTAACATAAAACTTGTTGTAGTTGTCCTGATCTACTTTGCGCAGACATCAACTTAACCTCAGCCACATACAAAACCTCTGCACTGTTATTCCACCCCCCCCGTATGCTTTTGTTGTCAGAAGTTTAAATATTATAAATACATCAACAAACTTTTGTCCCTATAGCTATTCTTAAGACTTTTTTGTCTTTTAATTTGTTCTAGGGTTGACAGTGGTTTTTGTCCTAGAGTAGGGAACCGTTCTGACTTTGTCTATGTATTCATCTTCGCCAGGGCACTCAACCACATGCTTCAGGTTGCTCTCAGCATCCTTTTGCTTCAACTCAAAGGACACCCTTCAGCACTTTCATAAGGGGGCCCTGTGGTGACGAGTCCCTTAGTCTTTGATCACTGGGAAAATATTGCTCTCTGCCTCGTTTTTAAAGGATGGTTTAGCTGGATGCCATATTCTGGTCTGGCAGATTTTTCTTCCAATACTTTGCACACATCATTCCACTTTTTCCTGGCCTGCGAGGTTTCTGATAAGAAATCCACTGATGTCTGAGCCTCCCTCATACATGACAAACCACTTTTCTCTTACTCTCAAAAATCTCTCAGCTTTTGATGTTGAAGATTTACTTGTGATGTGTCTTGGTGTGGGTCTCTTTTGATCCAATATATTTGGGATCCTTTAGGGTTCACAGATTTGGATGTCTACTTCCCTCCTTAGGTTTGGGAATTTTGCAGTCATTATTTCTTCAAGCAAGTTTTGCTCTCCTTTCTTTCTCATTTCTTTCTGGAGCTTCTACATGCCTGTGTTGATGTACGAGATGCTGTCCTAGGAGTCCTGTTGGTTTCTTCATTCTGTCATTGTTTCTTCTTTTTGCCTCTCTGAGTTGGTAATCTAAAGGGATATGTCTTTGAGCTTGCTGAATCTGCTTTATTAAATCTGCTATTGAAGCTCCCTGTTGATTTATTCAGTTCACTGATAATGTTTCTTAGCTCTTGAATTTTGGTTTGGTTCCTTTAAATGGTTTGTATCTCTTGGTTGAATTCTAATTTTGCTCATGTATTTTTATTTTTCTAATTGTCTGTGAGTGTTGTCTAGTAGCTCAACATTATTCTTCAGGAGTATTATTTAGAATTCTTTGTTAATGGATCTCCATTTCTTTAGGACGGATAATTGGAATGTCATTTTGGTCCTTTGATGGTGTCATGGTCCCTTGAATCATCATGTGCTTTGTAGCCATATGTTGGATATTTGTGCATTGGAAAAAGTAGTCACCACTTCCAGTATTTGCAGAGTGGTTCTGGCAGGAAAAGTCCTTCACTTGTTTGCCAGTTTAGTATTCTTGATGGGCCAACTAGCAGAATGTGCCAGTGGGCTATGCAGCTGGGGTTAATAGGTAGGCAATCCCAATGCTTGGGTCTTTTTATTATCTATTATTTGTTCTGTTACACTGTTCTGTTCCAGAAGCCTTTTCTAAATATTCCCACATGAAGAAATTTTACTTTGCCCCTTGTGCTGTTTCAGCACAATCCCTGGTGTGCACAGGTATCATCTTGCTCCTTCACATTGCCCAATAGGAACTGGGTTCAGAAAACTATAGGCAGGCCACTACTCTGGTTAATGTCACCCTCTGACCAGAGAATCACATCTTCTGCCAGCTTTCCCAAGAGTGAAGCAGGTGGATGCCTTCTCTCATACATAGGGTCAAATCTCCCTCCTCAGTTTTCAAAATATGATGGTCTCTGACTGTAAATACGTATAATTGAGATTCGTGTCCTTTGAGTAAGTTGTGCTTCAGTAAAATTCAAACTTAAAGAATGCTGACAAAGGGCTGGAGCAGTGGCTCGGCCGCTGTAGTGTGTGTGAGTACTCGAGTTCAAACCCCAGCACCATGCGCACAATAAAGTGTCAGAGGAATGAAAGTCACATGAAAAACTGTATAAAAATTGCTTTTCTCGCCTCTCTCTCTTAAAGAATGAAAGCAAAAACATGGAGAATCCAATTATTGCTCTCTTTACTATAAAGTCAAATGTGTGAGCAAGATCTCCTAAACAGTTACATCGCCTACATTTATCATTTTGAGTTTGGGAAATTGGAGGCTACTTTTGGTTATCTGAGAATTTTCTGGATCTACCACATCTATAGAATTACACATACACACACACACACACACATATGAATGTATAAAAATGCATATATGTATATAAATTGTATATAATTGATTAATTCAGCCCAAAGTCTTTACAAATTTATAGGGTCTTTGCAGCATTTCCTTCTTTAGAGAAAATAAATACACAACCACAAACATTACTATGCAAGTGAAGAAATATGTAAATTTGTACATAAATAGTCACGTAAGCAGTAATATCATTTCCTCTTATCATCTACATGTTATTTAGGGAATTAAAATCCCACGAACATTTTCCTGTATTAAACTAATAATTTGAGAAGCTAAGCTAAAGGAAAAATTGCTGTGGAATATAATGGAAATAATAGTACCTTTCTTTGTAGATCAGATTAAGGCAGTTTGCAATGAAAAAAGTTAATATTATTCACCAGGGAATATAGCATTAGGATTCCAATTTCATAGTTTGAAAGCTTGGGTTAAACACATAAATTATTTTAAGCTTTGTGGCCGTGTTAAGTTTGTTGTGAAAATCACAAAGTGCCTGCTGACGTTCTTGGGGAAGGGAGGCGGTGCAGCACAGGGATCTTTCTCTGTAATTGTGGCTGGGATCGCTCCTCACCACGCGAGTGTAAGTGAGACACACACACTTTGTTCTCGTCTGGAAATGCACTTTGGAAAACCACAAAGCGTGAGAGGGACACTGCAGATAGGGCTGACACTGTGCCGTTCAACTCTTCAGTGCCACGGGTGCCAAGGGCTCCTCCCAGCAGCGCCCTCCTCTGGCTCCCTGCCGGACACGGTCAAGGAAGACAATTTGATCCTTTCTCTGTTCTTTGGTTACGTGCAATGCTAATCATAGCAGTTGAAATATGTACTGGAATTTATATTTTAAATGTAGTTCATTTCTTTTTATTTTGAATTTAAATTTATTTTAACTGATACATAAATATTGTATATTGTAAATATTGTACATATTTCAACATAATCTCCTCAAACATACCATTTCAACATGCCTGATCCTTTCTTCTAGCTTTTTGAAACCTGGTTTGGAATCGTTATCGAAGCCACCGTACTAAGCAACGGCAGCAGGAACCTTGGTCTCCTATCTCTCTGCAATTCAGGACCCACCAATGAGCCTCTTTGCGAGCATGGGAATTCCTCCTCTAGCTGACGGCGTATGAAAACAGGTCTTGTTCCTCCTGGATGGACAGGCATGGAGGGGTTTTCGGCAACGTACCATCGCCCCACCTCTGCTAAGCTCACGATCCCCTCCACAAGCCGCCTGCAGACCCAGGCTCTCCGAGCACGGAGACAAGGGACAATCCCTTGACCCTCAGATTCTGAGCACAGTGCTCTCCTGGTTTCTCTACCTTCAAGAACTGTTTTCTGTTTCAAAATTGTGTTAATTTAATAAACAGATTCTTCTTTCAAAGCAAGGAAACATTGCAAGTGAGGCTGAGCTTCTCAGCACCCATGTGCTCTCGCAATCTCAGATACCAGGGTCTGACCTGTGAGGGTCCTTCTCGGCCACTGCCAGGCTAGGCTGTCTTTCCCTCCACAGCTGCCATGTGTGGTCTTTCCATGTGCTTTAGCATTTATAGCTTTAAAAATGAAAGGGGAGCTGGAGCGGTGGCTCAGCAGTTACAGTGCTTGCCTGGCATGCGTGAGGACACTGGTTCAAACCCCAGCACCACATACGCAGCAAAGTGTCAGAGCAACAAAAGCCATGTGAAAACTAAAATAAAAAATTGATTCTCTCTTTCTCTCTCTCTCTCTCTCTGTCCATCATTCTTTAAAAAGAAGAAGAAGAGGGGGAGGGAGAGGACGGGAAGGGGAGGAGGGGGGAAGAGGGAAAAGGGGGAAGGGAATAGGAGAAGGGGAGAGGGAGGAGGGATAGGGTGATGGGAGGGGGAGGGAAGGGGAAGGGGAATAGGAGAATGGGGGGGAGGGGAGAAGGAGGAAGAAGAAGGGATTCAGTGGAACTGAAGAAGCTAGACCATCTGACTCTGGTAGTCACGTGTTTGGGGACTGTCACCCTCTGCCACCAGCTCTGTGATGGTAGAGCTGAGCCCCAGTAAGAATCGCCTTTGTTACTCTCTCTCCACCATCGTCTTTCCAGTTACACTTCTGAGGCCTTCTCTTCTATCTTTCACTTACTACCAGCTGAGCAGCAAGTGCTAGAAAACCCGAAACAAGAGGCACTTAGGAGAAGAGATGCCTGTTTTGCTCGACATAAGAGAGGCCTGCAGAGCGCCAGGCAGGGTGGTGTGGCTGGTGGGCTTCCTGGTCGTGGTCGGGGTAGCTGAACAGGCCTGGCCTGGTGGATGTGCCTCAATTTGCCTTCCTTGCTTACACAAGGCAGCACTTAACTTTTATTTCTTTTTGCTAGTATGCACTTCTGGTTTGAGTCCCCAAACAATCATGATCTAGAACAGTTAAGAGAAAAGAAGTACAGGAGAAAGGACAACAGTAATGAGGTTCAATGCTCA